>FXXK01000046.1:999699-1178485 GCA_900184695.1 Betula pendula | reverse complement strand
AACTATAAATTATAACCATATAAATTACATAATGTCAATTGTTATATAAGTATACAAATTTATACCAATAAAAAAATTAAGTTATAGTCTTCTAGATACTTGAATAGTTAGATACAATATATACAATTAAGTATGCATGTAATGTAGTGATGTATATTATTACTACATGTCTACAATAAATAATAGTATAATAACTAGTTAAAACATATATACTAATTATTATTTATAATTTTACAAACTAACATATATAATTAATGATTACATGTGATTATGCTAATGATACGATATTAGTAAATAATACACTAAGTACTATTGTCAATTTTACAAACTTAATATATGTTATCATAACTATTAACTAATATATTAATGTTAGTTAACATAGTATCATTACTTCATTAGCATTAATCATGATGACTAACTTCAAACTACTTATTAAATAGGGAAAAATGCAAAATTGGTCCATGTGGTTGGCCTAAATTACAAATCACTCCCTGTGGTATAAGAAAAAACTTAAAAGTCCATGTGGTTGGCCAAAATAACAAATCACTCCTTAAAGCAAATTTTCGTCAATCATTTTAACATAAATAGTTAATCTGCCATATCAGTCATTTTAATAATAGCGCGCCACCCTATTGGTATGACGTCGCAGACTAACGGTTTCTATTAAAATGATTGACGAAAATTTGTTTCAGGGAGTGATTTGTTATTTTGGCCAACCACATGGACCTTTGAGTTTTTTCTTATACTACAGGGAGTGATATGTAATTAAGGCCAACCACAGGGATCAATTTTGTATTTTTCCCTATTAAATAATAGTTTGTATCGTTTAATAATTTTACGGTTTTACCTGCCTAAATAACATTAGCCCATTTATAGTTAGTTATAAATAGTTTGAAGTTAGTCATTAATTATTATGTAATATGTATTACTGTACATATTAATATGTTAGTGTAACATATAATAGAGATGTTAAGTACTATGCTAATGCTAGTATAGTAGTATAATTGTGTGTGAGTGTAACATCAAATATGTTAGCATTGAAAATTTGAAATTTTGAATCAATAATAGTTTTCTTATATCACAATTTAAGTATTATTATTATAATTTATATCATATGATTTAACTTATTAAGCATTATCATTAAATACTTTCTTATAATATATTAATACTAAGATAATTATGACTCAAATGATCATAAAAACTATACTAATTACAAATAAAGCTATAAGCCTATAAGTATAAATTATAGCCACATAATGTGATATAACTATAATCTAATTTACATAATTTAGGTTATAACTTATAATATATATATTAACATATTAAGTTAACTAAGTTACTAACTACTTAAAAAAAATAAAAATAATAATTAACTATGAGTGACAAATGTTACAAATTTAATATATGTTATCATATAGGTAGTTAATATTTATTGACTATTTTACAATTGTCTATCAATATAGCTTATATTATTATATAAGTTCGTTAAATCACATGATCTAAAAATATAAGTTCACATAATTAAGCTATGAATATTAAATAATTAAGTTATAAGCATAATTACATAATCATGTTTATATAATTATATTTATAACTTAATTTGTAATCGTATAATTACATATTATATTAATTCATATATAATATATATTAATATATACTAACTTAGTAGTTACTAGTTAGTACTACACTATTACACTACTACTAATCTACTATGCAGTACTAGTTTATATAAGATTAAGAGTATTAGTCTACTATGTAGTCTATGTTAATACAATAATACGTAACTTAATTAATATATCTACATAATTTATAGTTAGTAACTTAGTTAGAAAGTTAGTTAATATAATAATATGCAATATGCTATATAACTTAATGTTATATATTAATAACATATACACATATATATGTTGAATTTTTAAACTTAATAAATAACTAAGTCTAATATTAGCATATTAATACATTTTTAATTTTTTAACATACAATATAGTCAAAAAATTGCTTAACATACATTTTAAATAACTTACTAACTTAGTCTAATATTAACATATTAATACATTTTAAATTTTTTAACATACAATATAGTCAAAAATTGCTTAACAAACATTTTAAATAACTTACTAACTTAGTGTAATATTAACATATTAATGCATTTTAAATTTTTTAACATACAATATAGTCAAAAAAAATTGCTTAACATATATTTCAAATAACTTACTAACTTAGTATAATATTAGCATATTAATACATTTTAAATTTGTTAACATACAATATAGTCAAAAAAAATTACTTAACATACATTTTAAATAACTTAGTATAATATTAACATATTAAATACAGTTTAATTTTTTAAATAACTTAGTCCAGTTTTTTTTAAAAAAAATTTGTGATACATATTATTTTTTTTAAAAAAAATGAATTATTTTATGCTAGTTGCATGATTTTTCTCATTCTTGAATTTTTTAAATATCAATACAAAATCAAAAGAGAAATAAATTTTTTTTTAGGTCCCGTTTGGTTTGCAGAATAGAGCTCTGTAATGTAATGGCTATTCTATAGCCATTTAAAATAGTCATTATTTCATTTGATAGGGACCTATTCCTCTAAAAAAAAAAAGTGTATTCTTTGAGTTATTAGCAACATTTTCTTAAAAAATAATCATTTATTTTATTTTCTTTCTAATTAAAAAAAAAAAAAAGAGAAACGTTCAGTTTCAGTGGGTGGCGACCACCCCAATGGGTGGTCGGCCACCCACCGTAGACGCAAGGGTGGTCGCACCACCCCGCGCGACCCTCGTCGTGGTCGCCGGGGGTGCGACCCCCGATGAGCATCGGGGTGGCCTGGCCACCACCGATGAGGCATCGGGGGTGGCCGCGACCACCCCCGGAGCATTCCGGGGGTGGTCGCGGCCACCCCAGGCGTCGCTGGGGGTGGCCACGGCCACCCTCAGTGCTCATCGGGGGTGGCCAAGGCCACCCCCGACGATACCAGGGGTGGCCGCACCACCCCTTGAGTCCATCGTGGGTCCACCACGATGGTCTCCGGGGGTGGTGCGGCCACCCCCGGCTTCTGCAGTGGGTGGCCGACCACCCATTGGGGTGGTGCGGCCCCCACTATCATCGTTCTATTCCTTTTTTTTTCTAAAAAAAAAAAAAAAAAAAAAGGAAAAAGCTAAACACCCAAAACGGTGCATTTTGGCCAAGATAAAGAGAAATGAGTAATTCTCAGCAGATTTGTATGGCTTCCCAAGGTCTGACGCACGTTTCCCAACTTTTGACTTCTCCCATTCCAAAGCTGTGTCCCTACCCTTGGATCTCATAAAGCAATCTCAGCCCTTCAAATAATTACAAACCTATCAACACTCTTCCTTTCTTCATTAAATCACTGCACGGTCTGCACCTCTTCCTTTAGCCCATATTTTCTCTTTCTGTAACTGGGTTTTGCACAACGATCCCCAATGTCAGCTGGGTATTGCAGATTCGAATTTGGAAAAACAAAGACTATACCTTCTTAGTCTGAGAAGAAGAAGTACCCTTCTTTCCTTTGCCTTTAGCTTCGTGGTCCTCCCCTTCACCTTCCTCTTCTTCATCCTCTTCTTCCTCATCTTCTTCTTCCTCTTCTTCTTCATCCTCTTTCTCAGTGGTTTTGAACCGAGCTCGAGCCGAAGGCTCGAACTCGAGTTCGGCCAAAATGCTCGATCGCGCGAGCTCAATCTCGCACAAGGATCCTACCTTGGCGAACCGAGTTCGAACAGAAATCTATGGCTCGGCTGAAACTCGAGCTCGAACTCGAATTCGAAAAAAAAATGAACGAGTCGATTCCGAGCAAGTGGTACTCGCTCAGACTCGACTCGTATACACCCATACTAGTGTGTACCTTAGGTTTTTTCAAGAACCCACAAACTCGAGTGAGAAGAGGTAAGGGCCTGAGTAAACCATATGGAGTTGAGTTATGACAATAAGAACAAAATTTATCATATATTCATATATTTATATTGCATTGCATACTTTCAACTGTTATAACTGTTTTACACAATGCATGTTTTAAAGAATAGAAAACATTTTTGCAAAACTACAAGTTTACATAATTATGTAATTGTTTTCATTTGGTTTTACTTCACTACGTAGTGGACTTACACTTGATTCTTTTTTTTTCGCCTATGGAACACTTCGGTGTTTTGCAGTTAGTCAGCAATTAAATGGTGATGCATTGGAGGCGGTTTGTACTTGTGGAGGATATAGTCAAAATTATCCTTGAGGACGTAGATTTAGTTTGGCTGCTTGAGATGTGGGATATCAATGTGAAGACGCGACAAGAACTAATTGATGTGATTTATTTGGTTTATATGATTAAGACTCGTTGTTAAGTTTGATGTCTTTAGACTTTATTTTATTTTGGGGATTGTAATGTTTTTGGTCTAATATATTCATTGGAGAGATGTATTTTTGCTCAAGATAATGTTTTGAATAATGTTTGATTTATGGATTATATAATAAGTTATCTTGCATTAAGTTTTAAATTCTTTCGTTGTTTTTTATAGTTAGATCATTTCGGACTTCTTTACTTAGTGAATGAGTTTAGGGGGACGACACAAGTCAACCATGGTTTAGTTAGTAATCGGCAAGGCGTGTACAACCTCTACATTCCCTTTCTATATTACGAATCTAAAGCCAACCCATCTGTCATCCATTAACAATAAACCAACCCAAATAAAAAAAATAAAATAAACTGAAAGTAATAAGAGTGTAACGCCCCCAACAAAATTATTTAGTTGGTAAATGACTTAGTGATTTGCCTCCCAGCTTTAACCCCTCTAAGGTTAAAACTCAGGGATCATATACCCTCAAAGATGAGAGTCTACAGCGGAAGACTTATCATTTTAATAAGAATAAAGATAACAACTAATACCCACAATTAAAAAATACCAGAATAGCTGAAAACATAACCATAATATCATAAAAGCATACTAATGTCTGATAAGTACTGAATGTTACACATTCAAGTCCCTTAACTCGCATATGTTAAACCTTAATTTGTATTATTATCTAATATTTTGTTGTGTTTAGTATTTGTCTTATTTTTAGGTCTTAATAGGAAACACATGAAAATCTTGAACATTAGGCCTAAAAAGATACCAAGGGAAAGCTAAGGAGCAAAAGAAATGCCCAGCGATCAATCGCCACTTTCTGCGATCGATCACAGGCTTGGGATCGATCGCAGGAACCTTCGATCGATCGCAGTCGATGCTTCCAGAACGTGAACAGATATTTGACAACTAACAGCGGTGGGGATATTTCTTGGTCCAAAATTGCGGCTTGCCAGCGAGTTGTAGGTGCTGAATTCACTCCCCATAAGACTCATAAACAGCTGGAACTTTAGATCTTTAACTTGATCTTTCCTTAAGAAATATCAAGGCTTCATTGTCCTTATATATGTATTTTTTTCTGTCGAAAGAAGGAGAGCTCGGTTTTGGAGTTTATTTTTCAGAATAGTTTTAGTTTCTTTTTATTTTCTTGCTCAGACAGTAGGTAGAAGCTCAACCCATAGCTCTTAAACTCCTTAGGAAATGGTTTTCTCCTCTTCCATGGAGATTCCCAAATCCTTCATAAGGAACTAATCCTTCTATAGGATTTTGTTGTAATTCTTTCAAAGTGCTATGGGTTGATTATGTTTAGTTAGGATCTTACACATTTTGTATAATGATTGTGTAGCCAAGAATATTAATCTTCATGTTATATTATTTGAGAAAAAAATATATCTTTTCTTGTCTATGAGAAAGTGTTGTTATCTTGAATGAATTTTATGTTTTCATGATCCTTGATTGAGGGAACATAGGCTTTGCAATGGTGCTTTTGACATGATTTTATGTGAGTTTGATAGAATATGCTAGGGACCACAACTTAATCCACACTTAGATTAACTTAGAATAGGTGGAAAGTGGAATGGGAACCTATGATATTTTATGCTTTCTTCAATGAGTTATGTAGGCTATTAGGAGATTTTATATTGCATGATAGAGAACACGAGTTATATCACATGTAGGGCGTTAGGTGAGTGACTAGTGCAAAACTATAATGTTCTATTATTCTCTCTTAGTAGTATTTTCATGTTGAGTATGTTGTAAGGATTGACAACCTTTACACACTCATATTATGCTTATGTTAAAGATCCATGCTGGATATAATCTACTTTTTACCTTTATCTTTATTTTATATGTCATTTATGTTTAAGTCATTTACATTTATGTCATTTACGTTTAAAAATAAAAAACATCTTTCTTTCATGAGTTAAGTTAGAAGAAATCGTAGAAACTTTGTAACAAAAGCAACCAATACAATTCCTGCGGATCGATACCCTCTTTTAGAGCTATCCTATAAGGATTTGATCTAACGCGAGTGGTTTTATAAATTTTAAAGTCGTGCGCATCCGTGTATCAATGTCTCCAAAGTAAGGTCAAAGACTAGTCATCAACAAAACATAAGGGTTACAACCCGAATTCTAACATAATAACAACAAAATCAGAAATCAGTCTTCACAACATAGAGCATGTAGGCTATATCTATCATATCGTGATGGGTCTCCTCCGGCATGCCACATCCTATTCAGCCATACAGGTTCTAGCGCCTAAAAAATCACCCAGAGAATGTCCTCCAATCGGACCATATTGCTCACATACACCGCCATCATCTAAACTATCTATGAAGTACCATAAGATAATAGGTGAAAAAAAATACAAGAGTAAGTCCACGACTTAGTGAGTACTAATGCACATACATATTATCATTTGTGAATTCAGTTTATAAACCACAAGTATTGTTATTCTTAGTTCATAGCATAAACATGTCATGACGATGCAATATGTATATATATAATACGTGATATATTCAAGAACATGTGATATATTAATAATATGATCTACCTGAAATATTACCCTTTCTCAGCAAGGTTTGCGCGTCCAAAAGGACTTCTAGTACAATTTCAGTGCACCGGACATTACACAAACATATCGTCTTATACTAGCAGTCCCACCAAGTCTGACCTCGAGTGGCTTACACTAACTAGCAGAGTCGTTACAGTGACCCCACTTGAAGAATGGTGCGCTGGTCACAAATTATTAACCATTGGATCCAAAACCCTCATCATAAAAAACATTTGAGCATAGAATCAACCCATAATAATAGTAAGCTCATGGCCGTTCTACTGCACGTACCGGTGTATGTCATACGATGCACATTAATCTTTGTATAGTTTATATGCATTATTTTCACAACTCATCATTTCATTATCTTTGTTAATCACAATCGTTTTCATAAATGAAGTTCGCAGTTGAGAATAAATAGACATTTCATAAAAGTTGTAGACATGCATGTTTTTGTTCATCAAAATAATCATACGATGCATAAAAGTATAACAATAACAAGTATCTGTGTGAATTTTTATTTTCTTAAGTCGTAGTCATCTCTTCTGACGGAAATTGCAATTTTTACTGTTTACATTCCCAAATTACCTTCAACTAAACTCTTATTTTTCAAAATATCATTTTATTTGTTATTATTATTATTTATTTTTTTAATTAAAAAAAAAAATGAACAGTAAAAAAATCTAATTTTCGTCAGTTCAGACGGTAAAAGGTAACAAAATTGTTGAATTGAAAATTTTTGCAAACATTGGGGTACATTGCAAATTTTTTAACATTGAAGGCGAAATTAAAAATCCTCTCAAATATTGAGGGGGTAAAGTATAATTTTTCCTAGTCTAAATCTGGCTGCTTTACTACTTTTATACCGTTTGAAAGTAACACATGCTCTTCCTATTTTAGGTAATGGTTGCAAGAGGAGGCCTTAGAACAAAGCTCCCTATCGAAGAGGTTCCGCTTCTGCAAGCATCTTATTTTTACTAAAAGAGCAATAAAATAGATATAATAACATTTGTTAAGTCTTTTTAGACATCAAGTTGAGTCATTCTCTAACATTCAAAACATTGTCAATTCACAGCAAGAGATAATTAGACTCTGGCATAGCACGGAGAAAGACTGTTATTGTGGCAACAAATATGCTAAAAAGCATGATTATACTCTCAACTCCAACCAGAACATAGGTATCATAAATTGACATTGTTGTTTGAGATGTAAGTTGTTTATATTGTATTATAAATTAGTTTGGGCTGAGATTGGCTGCTCAACCTTTAGTCATGCATTATATTGTATTGTATATGATACGTCATATTTATTGTTTGAAAAAGCTTGTTGTAAATGTCTATTTCTAATTTGTTAAGAGTTTGAATGACAACTATCAACTTCTCTAGGTTCATTTATTTTCTAAACCAACAGTCTTATGTTGTGTTATAAATTGCAGCAATTTTTTTTCTTTTTTTTTTGTTCCTTAGAGATATGTGGACCTTGATTTAAGTATTAGTGAACATTTTGTGTATAGTAACAATGATCCTTATATTTATTGATTACATTAAATGTTTGGGACTTCAACTGTTATTTAGATATTGTTGTTCATCTTAAACTAAAAAAAAAAAAAGATATTGTTGTTCATCTTGCTCTTTCTTTACAAGCTTTGCAGCTCCCACAGTATAATATAATCATATATAATCTTAATATTAACATTTTGTTGCAGGCCTTTCATTTTCTTGTAAGTTGTCCAACATGCTTGAGAAACTTTTTAAATTTGTTATGTGAGCTTTCATGTTCTTCAAATTAGAGCTTATTATCAATGTGACTTATGTTTCCAAGGTCAAGAATTCCTACTTATCATTTCTAGTCTCAATTGCTTAGAGGTCTTGGTGTTGACGTTTGGTTGTGCTCCTCATCATGCAATATTTTCTATTGGATACGAGTTTGATGTTGTTAAAGTAAATTAGACTTTAGCATTGGTTATTGTTTGATGTTTAGAGATATACATGTCTTATTAGAGACATACACATAATTGTGCATGTAAAAGAGTAACTTTATTTATGTAAATTATGAAGATATTAACACATAATTGCAATTTTTGTGGATTTTAGCTCACTTGTAACATTTGTTTTGTTTATCAATGAAATGGGTCTATACAATTTGTATGTATTTATAGGTTTTATGAAAAATTATACTTTACCCCCCAATGTTTTAGCAAATTTTTAATTTAGCTCCCAATGTTACAAAATTCACAATGCACCCCCTTAATGTTTGCAAAAAAAAAAAAAAAATCAATTTGGACCTTCTGTCACCTAAAGCCGTCTAAATTGACGGATTTACTATTCACTCGTTTTTTATGTTTTTATGTTTTTTTTTTAATTTTTTAAATAATTATAATTTTTTTTTTTAAATCGAGTGAACAGTTAAAAAAAAAAATCAAGTGAACAATAAATCTGTCAATTTAAATGACTTTAGGTAACAGAATGATTGAATTAAATTTTTTAGCAAATATTGGGAGATACATTGCAAATTTTAAACATTATGGGCTAAATTAAAAATCCGCTCAAACATTGGGGGGGTAAAGTGTAATTTTTCCTAGGTTTGAAAATTAATGGTCAAACAAGTTTGATAGTATTACATGATGCTGCTAAGGTTAACTATCTTTTATATATAAGAGAAATTAATAGAAATAAATGAATTCGTGTTTTTGCAATGAGTAGGTTGAAAGTTGGTGCTTTTTGAAACTAGATTTGCAATTTAGTCTGACTTCAATATCAAACCCCCCCCCCCCCAACAACGTTCATACATATCCAACGCAACACCCAAAAAATTAAAAGAAGAAAAAAAATATTTGAATTATGTTAGCATTACAAACAACATGTTTACAATCAAAACATATTCATGGTTGTCGAAGTTCCACAGAATATATATGTGCAATTTGTCTTTTAGATTGTCTTGAATGAATCAATTTTGTAAATTAAACTTGATATCACTATTATTTGGGTAGTGAAGCATTGTTTTGCTTCCCTGTTTTTATGAAGGAAGTGGTAGTTTGGTGAAAATGAAGGACTAAGCGATGCCTTGGAAATCCAAGCTATTGCTTGCCTAAGGTTTTGCAATGGACCCTTTGGCAAAGAAGCAACCATTTCTTCCTTAAGTTTAAGCTAAGGTAGCTGTGTATAGACAAGCCTTCCAATTTATTCTCTAATGTTATATTGACTAGGCGATTGATTGATACCTTTGGTATAATGTTGTTGTACAGCGTGTAGCATCAACAAGTTTTTATTGCTCTCTTATTTTTTGTTAATCTCTCTATTTTAATTGTACTATTAGGTGCTGTCATCACTAAATGACAAACATGATTCCTATTAAGATACTAAAAATGGATTATCATTATCACTGAAGCAACTTCTTGTAATCGTCGTTGAGGAGTGATTATGTTTGGTGTTTGGGGTAGTCTTTTGCATGTTGATTGTAAATTTTTTTGCAAAGCATCTCGTTAGTGTGTAGAGCACAAACAATGAGAGTCTATTACGAGGTTGGATTAATACACAGAGATTCAACAAACCACAAAACTCGATCCCCAAACAATTGTTTGTATAAAGTATTATGAAGTGAATTTGTTTAGTATTTGGAGTGTTTGAGGAGTGATTATGAAGTATTATGAATTGAATTGTGATGTTTCCTAAAGTATTATGAAGTGCATTGAAATGGGTGTTTGGTGCTTGTAAACAATTGTTCAATTCTTGTTGTATTGGGGTTGGGTTAATGCAGAGGGAAAAGACATGTACAGCTTGAGCTTATCTATGTGTCTCCAATTTGAGGTTAAATGTTGTCATATAAGGCTTAAAGGCTCTTTGACTTTCACATGAATTTTTAATGTGTCATGTATAATTAATTTTTTTTTTCATTATTTGAAATTTAATGTTTGATTGAACTGTTTTGAGTATATTTGGTTATCTGTGATCAACTATACTTCTCTCTCTCTCTTTTTTTTTTTTTCCTTCTCTTCTACATTTTTCCCCCCTTTTCACTTGAATTGCACCCATTAATGTACCCAAAGTGCTTACAATCATAACTATCCCTCTTATTGTGGCAGAATAAAAGACATTTAGTGGAAGATTACCATTCATGAGCATATGACTATTTGGTAAGTATTATTTACATCACTTTTGAAAAACACTTTTTTAATTGTAAATTGTGTATGTTTATTTATTTTTTAGATATTTGATGTAAGTATTTTTTGTTATTAGATGACTTGTTTATAAAAATATCAGGAGATGAATTGAGGAAGCAATGACTTTTGTGACAATTTTTAAGTTTTATTTTGCACTCACCAATTCAACTTTCTAATATTTTCATTACCAAAATATTTGTATAGTGAAACTTGTAGCATCAAATATCGCATTACAAATTACATCATCATTCCTTACTGTGAATCAAGAAAATATCGCATTACAAATTATATCATAATTCTTTACTGTGAATCAAGGACATACATATAATTATATATTATATACTTATATATATATACATATATAATATATTATATTTAATTATTTACATACTTATATTAATATTAATATACTTATGACATCAATGATAATATCATATAACATATATCATAAATTATTTCATGTACTTATAAATTATAATGTATAGCATATAAGTATAACATATAACATATATTTTTAAATATACTCTTAAATTATAACATATAACATTATAACATACAACATAAATTATTGAATGTACTTATAAGTTTATATATATACAAAAACATACAAGTCAAGCTTTATACGAGCTTGTTTACAAATGTTAATCAAGTTGAATTGAGTTTAAACAAGTATGCATTGTTTAATAATCAAGCTTATTTTTGTGTTCATGAACAATCCGTTTAATTAATCATCGAGTCGAGCTCGAGCTGAGCCTAATCTAGCTAAGTCCAAGTATGTTCCTGAGTAGCTTTATTTATTTACAGACCCCTGCTTCACTTCCATGGTAATTTTTATTTATCTTATATGTTTTGCTGGATTTCATTCCGTAGTATATATATATTATCAATTTGATTGGTTTTTTGTCCTAGATTCCAGGTTTTTTTTTTTTTTTTTTCTTTTTGTCAAAGTGAATTGTTGCAATTTTTTTAATAAATCAGTGTGTGAGAGGAGAATTTTTTTTAAAAATAGTTGTCTAAATAAAATTATACTAGTTTTTTGTTTTCGGAAGCAGTTTGCCAAACGTTTTTTTTAATAAAAATAAATAAATAAATAAATAATTGTTTTATGTTTTTGTTCTAGAAAATAGTTTTTAGAGACAAAAAACAGAAATCGATTTGATAAACAAGAAATCTAAAAACAATCTATACATATTTCCAAAAGCAGTTTTTGGTGTTTTCATTTAGTCTTCTTTGTTTTTCTTTCACTTTCAAAAGAAATATTATATATATTGTTATGCATGTAATTATATATTATATACTTATACATATATACATACATAATATATTATATTTAAGTATTTACATACTTCTATTAATATGTGTATACTTATGACATAAATGATAATATTATATAACATATATTATAAAATTATTTAATATACTTATAACTTATAACATATAACATTATAGCATATAAGTATAACATATAACATAAATTATTGAATGTACTTATAAGTTTATATATATATATATATACACAAGTTGAGTTTTATATGAGTTTGTTTACTAATTGAGGTTGAACTGAGTTTAAACGAATATGCATTGTTTAATAATTGAACCTATTTTTGTGTTCATGAACAACCCGTTTAATTAATAATCGAGTCGAGATTAAGTTGAGCCTAATCTAATTAAGTCCGAGTATGTTTTCGAGTAACTTTGTTCATTTACAGACCTCTGCTTTACTTCTATAGTAATTTTTATTTCTTTTATATGTTTTGCTGGATTTCATTCTATAATATATATATATTATCATTTTGATTGGGTTTTTGCCCTAAATTTTAGCTTATTTTTTAGTATTGGTGAAATTAAGTTGTTGCAAATTTTCTAATAAATCAATGTGTGAAAAGAGAAATTATTTTTAGAATAGCTGTCCAAATAAAATTATACTAATTTTTTTTTTTTTGAAACAGTTTGCCAAATGTTTTTTAGCAAAAAAAAAAAAAAAAATTGTTTTATGCTTTCGCTCTCGAAAATAGTTTTCAAAAACAAAAACAAAAATTGATTTGTCAAACAAGTTGTATTAGGCCTGTTTGTTTGCTGTTTTGGAAACAAGTTTCTGTTTCTAAAACAGCAAAATATGTTTTATTACTGTTCATGAGCGTTTGGTCAACAGTTTTCAAAACAAAAACAGGAAAAAATATGAAATGTGGAAACATGTTGGATCTGTTTCCGAAAAGGAAAATGCTTAAACATCTACTAGAAATCCTTTTAGGGAATCAACTAGCATTTTTTTATTATTTTTTTAAATGAAATGGGGCCCACCTCTTCAAATGAAGAGATGTGTCCCATTTGATTTAAAAAATAAAAAAAATGTTAGTTGATCTTCTAGAAGGATTTCTAGTTGATGTTTTAGCACTCTTCTTCCGAAAAACTGTTCTCAACTACCACGGAGAAACAATGTGCGAAATTTAAGTGCACAGTAACACGTACTGCAGTTCGAATCATGGGAGAGACTCTGGCCACCTTTCCTTTCCTACCAAATTATCAAATGAAAACTCTCCTCCACCCGTACATTCTCCTTCCTTGCTCTTCTTTTCTTCCGCCGTTGCTCTTTACCGAATACGAGCAGAATGACAAACCGTCTTCTGCCCTTGAGTAAGTTCATTTATGTTTCTTTTTTTTCTTTTAAGCAAATTCGTTTGTTGAAACCAAAGTGATCTGATTTCAAATATATGTGCATCGCTTTGTATTTGGGCATGAACTGGTTATAGAAAGATCTTCTTCTATAGTTGTGTTGGGATCACTAAAATATGATACTAGGAGAGGCAGAAAAGAAGATGGGTCTGTCTGATTTAGTTGAATGAATGAAAAAAGAGCCAATCACTTTGACCAAATTTTAGGTTTCGTCGAAGAATTTATTCCATTTCAAAATGTAGGGAGTAGTGGTTTCAGAGTAAACCATACGGCTAGCATTACATGGATTTACTTTAAAAGCTAAGAAAACGTAGCAAAGATGATTGGATCTTATTGCATCATGCATCTAAGAAAAGGTGGCGAGAGATTATTTCCCCTTTTTTGGATCCTGAATATGCACTTGTCGATATGTATGCATTAGACCCAAGTTTACGAGTGATGCTGCTAAACTTGAGCTTGAATTGCAGTTCAGTTGTTTGCCGTCGAATATTTGACATAGATGTTTAAGTTTGAGTGAGCTATTGATGCATTGCAGAATATTTGACATTTTCTTGATAGGTGAAGGTTGTTTTACAAACAGTTGTCCAAACGCCTTAATTACTGTTTTTGTTTTAATACATTGTTTTTAAAAATAGTTTGTCAAACGTTTATTTAATAAAAAAAAAATAGAAAATAATTTTTTTATTTTTATTCTCAAAAATAATTTTTAAAAATAAAAATAAAAATTAATTTGCCAAACGAGCTCTTAAATCCCAATTAAGAACCAACTGCAAAAGCACATTATTGAATCCCAATTAAGAACCAACTTCAAAAGCACATTTTTAACTTAAAAATTCACGCCGTTAACAAACAACAAATGCTTCTTTTTTTCCGTGAGTTTTTAAGTTAAAAAAACCTTAATGGCGTGAATTTTTAAGTTAAAAAAAAGCCTTGGTTAAATCTAGGCCATCCAAAATTTGCGTTAGGGTTTAGCCCCTTCTGCACCATAAACCCTACTCTTCAACAAATTTCCAACTTTCTCACCTCGTCCAATCTTCCACTCAAAACCTTAAACTCTGACAATCTTTCTCAGAGCTTCATATGCAAAAATGGCTGTTTCGTCATCGAAGAACAAACCTTCGAAAACCCCAGAAGACGTAGACACTCTAAGATCCGACGTTGCCTCCTTCGCTTCCTCTCTCGGCCTCTCCTCCTCTCTCCCATCTTCGTCCTACTCTGGCTTCAACGATTCCGATTTTCGCAAAAGAGGTCCTCTCAAACCAAAACCCACAAAACCCCACAAGTCAAAGACCCAGAACATCGACAATACCATAGAAAACAATGAAAAATCCAAGCCTAAGGGATTTGAAAAACCTAAATCCAACTGGAACCAGAAGCCAAAAACCCAGAATTTCAATTCCAATGATAGAAATAAGAATACCCAGAAGCCAAAGGACCAGAGCTTGAACAACAATGAGAAACCCAAGCCTAAACAACCTCTACTTGCATTGGATAGTAACGATAAGCAAAAGGGTTTTGACAAATTCAAGAATTTACCAAAGCTGCCACTGATGAAAGCTAGTGGGTTAGGAGTGTGGTATTTGGATGCTGCGGAATTGGAAGCAAAAGTGGTTGGAGAGGGGAAGAGAGCGGAGGTGAGTAATGTGGAGCAATGGAAGGCTGTGGTGGAGAAGAAGAGGGAGCTTGGGGAGCGGTTGATGGTGCAGTATGCGAAGGATTACGAGGCATCGAGAGGACAGAGTGGGGATATTAAAATGTTGGTAGCCACTCAAAGGTCTGGTACTGCGACAGATAAGGTGTCAGCTTTTTCGGTTATGGTGGGGGACAATCCCATTGCCAATTTGCGGTCACTTGATGCGCTTTTGGGTAAGTTTGCTTCTTGAAATGAAAAATTTGCAATTCATGACTTGTACATATGAGTTGGGGGTTTTCAGTTGTTAGTTTGAAATGTAACGCCTGATATCTAACTTTAGTCTTGAAGCTGAAACGTGGTGATTCAATAGGAAGGTTTGATTTAGCGTGTGAACAAGAATATTGTTGATAAGTTTCGTAGGCTTATAATTTATGCAACTTAGTAATATTTTGAAGTTGTGAAGAATGTCCCAATAAGATAGAAGTGAAATGAAAATATTACTTTGTCTAGTGATTGATGAATCTATGAAAGGGTTATGAAATGTTTGCACTCCTCCTTGCTTGTTGTTTCTTTCAGATATACTGGGATTGGGATGCCGGGCAATAGTGTTTACTGGTTTCTAAGCAATTTTTGTAGAGATATGTGTTTTTCAGTTGGGTAGTCAATCACCATTATGGTTAGCTTTCATCGAAACACTTCCTAAAAGATATATCGTTCTCTCATGGAATCTTTGTTAGTGAAAGCACTGTTGGATGACCGTTAAGATCTCAGTTTTTCTATGACGTAACTCAAGATGCTACCTCAATACGGATTCTTGACTCATTCATTTTTATCATTATGAATACATCTGCTAATGGGAAACAGTAATATTAACCCTAGTTTGCTGGCATTGTCATATATTGCATATTACTGTGGTTTACAAAACTGTGATGAAGCCAGAAAATGTGAGCTAATTGGGTCAAATGATATGCATCTGAATGCTTCTTGTTTTTCAAGGATGTTGGATGTGCATTAGTTCTATTATTGGCCTTACTATGTTCTGTCATTGAGTTGGCTTTTAATAGAACGGATTATTTGTTGCAGGAATGGTAGCATCAAAAGTTGGGAAGCGCCATGCATTGACAGGTTTTGAAGCACTGAAAGAACTGTTTATTTCAAGGTTCTATCTCTCTCTCTCTCCCTCTATGTATGTATTTTCATGACATCTAATAACATGGGAAACGACTAACCAGTTGTAGTTGCTTAATGCCCTCTTGAGGCTGAAGAATTGTATGAAGTGTGTCCACCTTGATCAGTGTTTAGTACCTTTTAAATGTACCCTATTACTTTAGAATCTCTCTCTCTCTCTCTCTCTCTTGAGCTATGACTTTAGAG
Organism: Betula pendula; assembly: GCA_900184695.1. Classification (NCBI taxonomy): domain Eukaryota; kingdom Viridiplantae; phylum Streptophyta; class Magnoliopsida; order Fagales; family Betulaceae; genus Betula; species Betula pendula. Next base: position 1,161,730 of record FXXK01000046.1, on the reverse strand, counting down.
TCTATTTAGTTTAATGGTCAGTTTTGTTTGTGAGAAGTTCTCCATTCCTAGCTTGGCATGCATCATGCTAAATGATCTGGAAATAAGAAGCTGGTCCACTTTCAGTCTAGAATTTCATTGGCTTCAATAATTCTGTTTTTATTGTAACTCTCATTCAATAACCGTCTACTTTGCATATTTGTGAATTGCATGTTTCTTTGCTGCACCGGTTTATCTCTGATATTTTCTTTTACCAGTTTACTACCTGATCGTAAGTTGAAGAGCCTCTTGCAGCTACCAGTAGATAATCTTCCTGAGACGAAGGACGGTTATTCCCTTTTACTTTTCTGGTATTGGGAGGAATGCTTGAAGCAGAGGTATGTGTTATATCTGTTTTATTAAATGAGCACTGCTTCTGTTCTACATGAATAAACAATTTTTTGCAGGTATGAAAACTTTATTTTTGCACTTGAGGAAGCATCAAGAGATATGCTGCCTGCACTAAAAAATAAGGCATTGAAGGTTAGTCCAGTCATTTATTAGCTGCGCTTAGCTTTGTTTTTCTTGTCTTCCTGTGACTATCCATTGTGCTTGCTCACAAGCATTTATGAATCCCTTTTAAAGATCACCAACTGAAAAGCTTTTCCTGATTATATACTTTCTCCTCTTGAAAGCACTTTGCCCAGGTATTTTTGTAACTTGGAGGTGTGGTTTTAAGAATTCTGACAGCTATTAAGTTACTGATTAAGCTTCAATGTTAGGTACTTTTGATTCACTATATATGACACCGAAGGGCATAAACTAAAATAGAATAATGCTAGGTTTGGGAGTTTTTTTTTGATAAGTAATCGACAAATATTGTTAAAAGTGTAAGGTGCCCCTAAGTACACATGAAGTATACAAAATGAACACTTAAAAATGAGTAAAAAGAACAAGAAAATCCTAGCCAAAGACACCCGCAAAAGCCCAGATGGAAAAAACTACAACGTTACTAAAGGTTACATCCAAGATGAAATCCCCCACACACTTTTCCACCACCCTTATGTCTCACATAAACAAAATACCCCATGAAGCCCCACTGGAATCCAATCTAACACCAGACCACAAGATGACACCCCCATAAACTGCACACTGCTCAGAGCAAATTCCTATCCTAAGACATTTCTTCCCCTCATTCAACTCTCTCTCACATACCAGGAGAGTAACCTAGGCTTCATCAAAATACTAAAAGTACCCTCTTGCCTTTACCATGGTTAGAACAATCACCTCTTGCATCATAGTTTATGGAGCACTCCAAATTTTTTAGCTCCCTACTATCTTTCCTACCAAGTTTAGATGGAGAAGCCAAAACTTCATGACGGTGTTCTTCTTCAAGAACTATCAAAAGAGCCAAAAATTCTTTCTCATGACCCACACATGAGATCCCCACAATAGGATAAATCTCCTTTGCACATTGCACAACCTCTTAGTAGCTGAATTCGCCCAATTCTCCAACCTCACCATCACTAGCCCCATCCAACCCATCCAACCCATCCAAGAGACACAGGGCAACATCTTAATACAATTATTTTTTTTTGATAATTGAAAGCGTAAGGCGCCCCTAAGTACAACATCTAATACAAATTGTAAGTAGTATATGTGAGAGATTAAAATCTAATACAAATTGTGGATTAGAACTTGGATTCTATAATGTTGATGTTTAGCCAAAGTTGGTGCTGACATCTAAGGCATATTTTTCAGACAATGTATGGGCTGCTGAAGAATAAATCAGAGCAAGAGCGGAGGTTGCTCTCTGCGTTAGTTAACAAAGTAAGAGTTGGAAACATCATATATTGAACTATTTCCTTTTGAAGCTAATCATAAAACTTACTTCAACTTTGTAACCTGGTTTCTTGTCTGCTTCAATTACTGGATTGCTTACAGCTGGGAGATCCTGAAAACAAGGGTGCATCCAATGCTGAGTTTCACTTAGCAAACCTTTTGTCTGACCATCCCAATATGAAGGTATGACTATCTAGTGTAGTTACTTCTAATTGTTTGCTGTATGTATGATGTGAAGGCTTGTGTGTTTGTTGACTGCTTTAGCTGTCTTGTTTTAACCAATAATACATACAAGCGTAAACTTCACAAGAGTTGGAGTATTGGACATTGCATTCTAAGTTGAGCATATACCCAGCTCATATGTCAAATACAGTAAGATATGTCATATTATTACATTGTCCATTTGTCAATTGGAGCCCTACTCCCCTCCCTCCCCAAACACCAGAAATGGAAGAAAGAAAAGAAAATTTTGCCCTTTTGGGTGCACTTACTAAGTTTCATAGGTGCTATTCTGGATGTGAATTCATCCACTTATCGAAAATAAATGTTCTTTGGCTTTTCGGGTGCACTTACTAAGATTCATAGGTGCTATTTTGGATGTGATTTCATCTAATCAGTGACCTCCTTTTTACAGGTGGTGGTGATTGACGAGGTGGATTCTTTCCTCTTTCGGCCGCACTTAGGATTACGAGCCAAGTACCATGCTGTATGTCCCTTCATTTATACTGCTGATAATTTGAATCTCTACCATGTACTTTGGGGCAAACTTGTAGCGTAGTTTAAAGCATAGTTTTTCCTGTATATTTTGCTAGTAGGCTCCATAATGTTGGCGAACTTATAAGCAATTTTTTGGTGCAATCTTGTACATTATCACTGTGCTGACAGCAATCCAATGGCCATTGCTGTCAGCACAGGGGTAAGGAATTTGGTGGAACTCTTTGGATTTGTTGCACCAAATCCATGGTTTCTAGGATTAGCCTTCAAGAGTTAAATCTCATACAATCTTGTGTACTAGATTAGTTCGGCACATTTTTCTACTCTTCGTGTTCTACGCGTACACATAGAATTACAAAGGGAAGTTTAAAAAACACACTCAATGCATTAGAACTTTTCTAATCGACCCCCAAAACGAAGAAGGAATGGCCAAAACTCCTTTGAATCTCAGAAGAGTTTTAGATTGCGTGAAGAAAGAAAGAAAGGGAGTAAATGAGTGGGGCAGGAGCACCATTTTTGAGCTGACCCAAATTCTGGCAAGCCACCTGCAACAAGAAAATAAAGCCACAACACCATGAAATCCATAAAAAAAAGGGATCTAATGCAAAAAATAAAGATACCCATCAAAATCCATGAAACAGTTTCCAGTTTAATACCTGAAGCCAAGCACTGGGTGCAGCCAAGGTTGAAAACTGACGAACCAGTTGTAATCAGTTTTTATTGCTTCTGCATCTGAAGCAGCTGTTTCACACGCACAGAGAAAGAGATAGACTTAGATTAGTAAAATGAAGAGGGAAAGGAAGGCGTAAAGGAACAAAAAAGTACCTTGAAGGCGGAGTGAGCGACATGTCCAAGGCGTTGAGCCTCTCTGTAGAAGAAATCTGGTGCTTCTTCCCCACTCATCTACTCTCTTTCTTTCTTTCTTCTCCTAATCTAAAACTCTTTTGAGGTGCAGCGGGGTTTTGCCATTCCTTCTTTCTTTAGGGGTCGAACAGAAAAGTCCTATTGAGTTTGTTCTTGTTTTTTTTTTTTAAATGTGGCATTGCCGTGTCATTGCCATGTCAGTGTGTAAGCTTCCCTTTGTACTTTTTTGTGTACCCATAGCATTTCTCCTATAATAATGTGTGTCTAATTGGGAATCTTATGAGCAGACTAGTGTGGATATTTCTGGTTTTCTGCCATTTGTCTTTCAATACTGAAATTGCCTCTGCACATTTGTTTTGTTGACTCTACTCACCTAGGTAGTTCTGAGCTTTAACTTCAATATACTATCCCTATTCTTTCTTAATTATTTTGTCTTTATCATACGCATTTAGTATGAGTCTTTCTTATTTGGAATCATATGAGCAGAGAGCATGGTATTTCTTGTCGTCTGCCATTTATTTTTCTTTACTGAAACTGCCTCTGTACAAATACTGTAACTGGTTCCAATAGCCTGGATTTTGGTTTTTCCTCTAAATGGTTTTGTAACTCAGCTTCCATATGACCCCAATTCTCCTTATCTATATTTTTTTGGTTAACTTTTTTTCCTGATCAGATACTGCCCCCATTCATTTTCATTTTTTTTTTAACGTGTGAATCTTGTTGATCTGTCTTGTGCAAATGTAGGTTAATTTTTTAAGCCAAATTCGACTTGGTCATAAAGGGGATGGACCAAAGGTGGCAAAACGTTTAATAGATGTATATTTTGCACTTTTCAAGGTATTCATCGTTGATTTGTATCATTTATAATACCTATGTCTCCTTTAACATTTAAATTAATTTTACACATTCCCTATACACTTTCATCCTTATTATTGCAATTTTAAAGATGCATATCAAGAGATCATCTCTTACTAACTAAGGATTTTTTGTTAGACACCTAGTTCCTTTACTTCAATATTGGGTTATCCTTCTGACTTGATGAGAATGCTAGAAGAACCTGATATTTACAATTCACAATTTCAGGTTCTGAGTTCTGAGGCTGATGCTGATCAAAAGAAAGATAAAAGCGGAAAAGCACTAAATGAAAAAGCTTACGGTTCTCATAAGGATAGCAAAATGAAAAGTTCATCCGAAACTCATGTTGAATTGGATTCCCGACTTTTATCGGCTCTTCTAACTGTCAGTATAAGCTTATTCATTCTATGTCAAAGTTACTCATATTGGATATTTTTGTTAGCTTTCCAATAGTTGTAGCTATGCTTTAATTTCCGGGCTTTTTGAAAAAGCTTGCTCTGAATCTTTACTAATTACTTCTGCATTTCTTCTCTTCCATCTGCACAGGGAGTTAATAGAGCATTTCCTTTTGTCTTGAGCAATGAGGCTGATGACATTATAGAGGTCCAAACATCAATTCTCTTCAAATTGGTAAGTGTAACGTTTGATGTCAATTTATTGCAATAAGGGTGAGAGGAAACTTTGTTTTATGATGTAATATGGCTGTTCATTGCCCAACAGTTCCTTTATCATATGCTTGGTCTCAATATAAAGCTTTCACCATGCAGGTTCATTCGAAGAATTTCAATGTAGGAGTTCAAGCACTAATGCTTCTTGATAAGATCTCTTCTAAGAATCAGGTTGTTAGTGACCGGTTTTACCGTGCCTTGTACGACAAACTACGACTTCCAGCTGCTCTGAATTCTTCGAAGGCAAGTAAATTTGGGTCGTTTTATTGTGTGCTTCCTTTTGCTGTATGATGAAATATGTGAAAGTCTTAGATCAATAATGGAGAGTAGTTGACAAGGTTCATTTTTGTTTGATTGCACATGCATACAATTCATATTCCATTTCTAAGAGTTCATAAGCATGATCTGCTATCTATCTGGTGCAGGGTTATTCTCTTCATCATCCTCTTCTTATTATGATTATTATCTTTTAACTTTTTTTGGGGTTTTATGATCACATTATTAGGGTGTTCTGTCATCATGTCTGATGGCATTCATAAATTTAAACTAGCACATGGTATGGAAGTAAAGCGAGGGTATTTTGATTTCTGTTCACATTTACACAGCTTTAGATATGTGTTTCCTAGTGTACCTACTCTGATCCTCTGACATCTATGTGGCTGGTAAAGTAGTTGTGGAGGTTTTTTTGTATATAGATGCCTACCATCTTTCCCTAAATGAGAGAGAGAGAACCCAACCCTAAGTTAAAAGTTTCACCGTAATAAGGCAACCTTGATGTAAGTCAAGCTTGGAAAAAGGGCTCCCTTTATCATATACGTCCCTAGAAAGGGAGACTCTGCTCACTAGTTCCTTGCAATTTCCTGTTCGATATCCTCTTGCTTGCATAGAAATTATTACAGAATTTGAATAATGTGATTATCAGTTCTGTAAAGGTTATTTAAACTTTTCAGATGGCCAATCTGTACCGGGATTTGGATTCTTTGGCTGCCGATGTTGGAGTCTTCAGATTATGGCATCACTTTCTAGATATGTAGCAAATTTAAAGTCTATATTGCTTATCCATGTAGCCACCTTCAAGCCACCAACAGTTTTGTGGTTTATGAATCATCAATTTGGGTTTTCTTTAATTTCATCACACTTCTGGATTAGTTTATAGTGCAATACACCGTAGACATTTGTCAAGTAATTTTTCCGAGATTTGAGCAAAGTATCCTTGTCTCACCTTCTTTATTTCTCTAAGGCTATCCCTCTAAAAGTGTATTATGCCATTAAAGTAATTTATTTTACAATTTAGTTCCTGTTTATTTCAATGTAAAACATTTTTTTGACGTAAAACGTTTTCAGCAACTTCTCTGCTGTTGGTAGGCGGCGCGTGTGTGCTAGAGGAAGCTTTTCAGATTAGGAAATTGTTGGTTTGTATTTGTTTTGATGTGTTGGTTACGATAGGTTATTTGGGTTTTTCTGGGTTTTTTTTTCTAATTCAAAGCCAAAGCATTTGAGATTTGATCTGAAACGGGGTTAAGAGGCATTCATTATGCCGAAAGTAGCAGAGGAATGTTTGGAGCGGTGATGTTGGGCAAGCCAAGTGTGTTGTGGTTGAGGTCGATGGTGGAGGATTTGATTAGAGGGACGGAGCTGAAAGAGTTTTATTGGTTGGTTAGGTCTGAGAGCACAATATATGTTGCACAGAGACTTGCGAATGGCCATGGAAGGTTTTTGGAATTATCGAAGTATGGTGTAGGTTGGTGAAGAAGCTTCATAGTCATTTTGGAGGTCAAAGAAGGAAGATGTTGGGCGGGTGGTGCTGTGCAGTTAAGGAAGGAGGTAAGTTTTTCAGAGCCTTCTGGAAATGTTGGAAGCAAGAACGAGAAAATCTATGGTAGTGTTCCATCGGTGATGCAATTGGTGGAGGGCAGGTGGAAGCTTGCAGAGGCTTTGGTTGGGAAAGGACATGAGAAGGAAATAGAAAATTTGACCAGGGACAGTTTGGGTAATGAGGAGAATCGAATGTTGAGGAAGATGGATGGTTTTGGGAAGATCTTTTGACGTTACCCGGAAATCAAGCTAGAGGGGATACTGGAATATTTCCTTTGATGTACAAGGAAAATTTCCTTGAATTAAAGAGATGCCGCTTTCAATTAAAAACGAAGTGGAGAGATGACTTAGTAAAATGGAAGCGGGTCATATTCAAGTTGGGCCTGAGCCCGATGCGTTAAAGGTTAAGCCCAAGTTACAAGAAATTCGGCTTGATGGAGGGGGCAAAAGTTGGTGGGCCCGTGTGTTTAAAGGAAGGAAATGGGTTTTAGTTTTAACAAGTCGAATGGGATGGAGGGAAAAAGAATTGGGGGGAAAGGGGATATTAATATTGGGTTGTCCAATACCAATATCCATGCTTAAGCATCGAGCTCGTCAAAGAATGGTGAAGGGCTGGCTAGGAAGATGGAGTCTGTTTACCAAAGGTGGGTCAAACAAACAGAGAACGTGTTTTGGAAAGTGAAGGAAAATGGGGCGGTTTTGGGTGCTGGGTCAAGCAAGTCTGTTCAGAAGGAGGGTATTCCGACTGAACTAAGACAAGTTGCGGTGACTTAAGGAGTCCAGGAGGGTTGCAATGATGGAGTTAGGTTGGTGAATCGACAGTTGAAGGCGACAGAAACTTGTGGATAATGTTATCCTTTGTTCAAATAAGGAAGATGAAAGGGGGAAAACATCGGTAAGGGTGGGTAGTGTTCAGGAAAAGCTGGAAGAAGTATATATCTGAAACATTTAGGTCTTGTTTAGACAAGACGGAAGAAGACGTGGGTGGTTATGACACAGATGACAACTATGATAGAAGGGGTATGTACAGACAAGGCTGAAGGATGTGAGGTGTTGGTAACGTGGAGCTAAGTAGTTAGTTGAGTGGATCTTTGTTTGATGGGAGTCCTTTGGAAGTGGAATTTGAGGATGGGTAAGGGAGTAGTTTGAATGGGTGTTTAAAAGAGGGGCTGCTATCAGGATATTTATCTGGTCAGAAGGAAGATTACTGTTTTGTGGAAAAAGTTAGGGAGGGGGACAGAGCATGCCTTGGGTGTTAGATGATGGAGAAGGGGTTAGAGGGCTTTGATAAGTAGGGTTTTTGGAACTGCTTTGGTACAATTGGAGAATGACCAGGGGAAAGGAAGTATATAGAGGGTCCGATTACACAGCAGGTGTATGAATATGAGTTGAATGGAGTTGAGTTGAATAACAATTTGTAAGCCTTGTGTAGGGATATGAATAATCCTTCTTTGGCAGTGGTGAATGTTTATGGGGAGGAGGTCAAGGGAAGCGAAGCAATAATAGTCCATCCTCTTGTGTGGTTGAAGAACAAGGTGTCCAAAATTCGGTGTCATCAGATTGGGTGGTTGAAAGGGTGAAGAATTTTTGTCATGTGAAGGTTTTGAGGTTCAATTAATGGCATTATTCTTTGCGATTGAAGCTGGTAGACATCAGAATTTTGTGGGTAATGCGTCAGAATTAAGGTTTAACCCAAGGACTAAAGGTAACCGTGAGTTAAAATGATTGGGTTGTTAAGTTAATTATGATAAGAAGAGAGGGCATTCTAATATAGGGAAAGGAAAGGGGAGGGGTTCTAATTGTTCATTATAAACTTAGGAGAGTATCATGGAATGCAAGAGGGTCGAATGAGAAGGATAAAAAGTTGAGGATTAGAGGGCTTCTCAGAGATTGGAAGGCTAGCATTGTATGTTTGTTAAAGACGAAATTGGAGTATATTTGTAGGGAGGTGATTTGTAGTTTATGGGGTTGCCAACAAGTGGATTAGACATTTATGGGGTCCAGAGTAGGGCTAGCAATTTTTGACATGACCCGCGAATACGAAATAAACCCAACATGAAATTAAAATGTTAGGGTTGAGGAGTTTGATCTGTTTAATTAAATGAGTCGGGTTAGGGTTGACCTATATAATCTAATACAGGTTCTTTAACATGACCTGAACCCGACACGTGACATAATGGTAGGCAATTTTTGATATGATCCGCGAACCCGATATGAATTCAATACAAAATTAGTGGGGTCAACGAATGGTATTGTCTCATTTACTATTTGTTGATGATACTTTGATTTTTTGTGATGTAAATTTCGAACAACTACGATTTGCGGTGTATTTTCTTATGTTTTGAAGTTGTATCATGATAACTAGTCACCAAAGGAGAAAAAAAGCAACTGTCTAAAGATACAATGTGTTGAAAAATAAAGACTTAATCTCCTCAAAAGTCTTCTCACGGTTCTAAAATATTCTATTATTCATTGGCCTTGTAAAAATAACATCCCACTGCAGTCTCCCATCTTGATACTGCATGTGATCTGCTACCCATGCATTTGGTTGTGGAGTAATACTAAAACGAGAGAGGGGGGAGAATGCAAGTTTGTTCCGATGTTGCATTTTTCCAATTAGCTTTTTTATTACTCTTTTGGTAGCCTTTCTTGCATTCTTTAGATGGGTTACGTAGGATATTTTTACGTTGAAGCGAAATCTTTTGAGATCCGATCGGGCATGGGGAATGGTGGTTTTCAATTATCCGAGTGGAGCAGAGGGATTGTCCAGTCGGTTGTCATGAGTTTTCAGACCATGGTCTGGATGCTGAAAATGGTGGAGGAACTGTGGTCTAGTGATCTTGAGGCAAAATTCTGTCGGTCTCGTAGAACTGGAGACACTGTGCTTGTCTTACAAAAGCGGCAAAATGACTTCGAAAGGTTTGTGGAAATCACAGAGTACGGTGGTGGGAGGCGGCACAGCTATGTTATCATTTCGGAGGGCCACGATGGCAATGGATGGCACCATTGTATTACGCAGTTGAGAAAGTTGGTGAAACACGTTGAACATAAAGGTTTTGTTGGTAAAAATTGTATACCTCTACCGGTTCAGCCACAGGTGGTGGAGAAGGGGGGACGGACATTTGTAGAAGTGGTGGTTGGTGAAGGGAAAAAAAAGGAATTCGAGAAAAGAAGCGAGGGTGGATTGGGAAAGGCTGATAAGAATCTTGGTAAGGTAGTCATCGAACCTAGAAATATGGCTCCCGCGATTTCTGCTCCCGTGATCGCTGCTATCGCGGATCTCGTTGGTCAGGCTGGAATGTTTATGGCGAAGAACCGTTATGGAAGGAAACGTAAAGGCGTTAAAGGATATTTTGATTTCCTTTAAAACTGATATCGAACGGTGCTTGAAGCAGCTTGAGTTGGGCCAGCCTTTTAGTGGGGCTGTTGGTCAGGTAGGCCCAAACTTCAGTCAGTCACAGAAGCCATTGTGTATTGGCAAGAGTAGCAAATTCGTTGGGCCGAGGGACTTGGGCTTTAGTGGGACTCCAATGGAAACACAGGTAGCCCAGCATCGCACGCATCGTTTTGGTGAGGTGTATCATTGCCAAACACTACCCAGATCGGTGACTGACTGGTGAGTGAAGAAGCCTGTCGTTGCCACCTCGGGGTCGCATCAGACTTTGCCGGTCGTGAACCCAGTGGTCTCCGCAACAGTTGATGGCTTGCCGGCAAGTGGCAAAGAGGATATTCTTTCCGGCGAATGAGTTCTGTGGTCTGATTTGGCTTTAAGTAGTTCAAAGACGCAGGGAGAGTCAGGTGGGCCTAGGTTGCCTTCAGTGGAGGCCGAAGTGCAGATTCAGGGTAGGAATGAGGGTGGCGCACCGGCTGGGACTTCCTCTACGTCGACGTTGGCGCTTCATTCACACTTACAACAGGCGACGGGTTCAGTTGAGGTAGGGGGATCTTTCCAAACTTTGCTGGTTTTGAACCTAGTGGTCTCCTCGGCATATGATGGCTTGCCGGTGAGTGGCAGAGGTTATTCTTTCCGGCGAAGGTCTTTTGTGGTCTGTTTTGGCTTCAAGTAGTTCGAAGCCGCAGGGAGAGTCAGGTGAGCCTGGGTTGTCCACAGAGGAGGCCGAAGAGCTGATTCAGGGCAGAATTGAGGGTGGCGCGCTAGTTGGGATTTCCTCTACGTCTACATTAGCGCTCTACTCACACTCACAACAAGCGAAGGGTCCAGTTGAGGTAGGGGGATCTTTCCAGTGGAATGGGGTTGAGGGTCTGGGGCGGATGTTCTCGGGGCAGTAAAGGCATCTCATCGACAATGGTGGACTACACTAGAGGGTGTTCCTCGCTTGCTGCGTTGGGAGGTGGTGGATGGCGCTACTAATCGTGTTTTGGTAGGAGATATTCCGAGCTCTGAGGCTATTTTGAAGCTTGGTACTAGGGAAGGCAGTGTGGAGGCCCAGCCAGTGTCTCTTGGAGATGTTGCGTGTGGGCTCTTTTCGTCTTCGGTTGGGGACAGTTACGCTGATGATTTGGAGATGGTTCCTTACAATTCAGATGAGGTGCTGGAGATGGAGCCTCTGGAAGTTATTTTGGAGGATGTGTTAGAGGAACAGGATCCCCCTGAGCAAGTTTCGTGTGAGTGGGTACTCGAGAGGGTGAAGAAATTCTGTACTGTGGTGGGCTTGTCTTATGATGGGTATGGGGAGCAGATGATGGAGCTCTTTTTTGCTATTGAAGAAAATCAAAAAGCAAGCACTGTGTTCAATACTACCGAGGTGTTGCCAAAGTCAAGAATGAAATGCAAACGCGAATTACAGCGTTTGGAATGCTCTATCAACTATGATTCGAAGCGTGGATTAGATTTTAAAGCTAAAGCTAAGGTGCGGGGCATTCGTATGGCTAATGAAGCCTAAGATCCTAAGCTGGAATGTGTGGGGGCTGAATGTGGAGAAGCGGATGAAGATCAAAGGTCTCATAGGGGAATGGAAGGCAGACATTATTTGCTTACAAAAAACTAAACTTCAAGTTGTTACTTGAGAGGTGGTTCGGAGTTTGTGGGGGTGTACTCATGTGGATTGGTGTTTCTTAGGGTCAAGAGGAGCATCTGGAGGTATTTTGCTGATGTGGGATAGAAGGGTTGTGGAAAAAACGGAGGTATGTGTGGGAAACTTCATAGTTGCTTGCTCCTTTCGGTGTATTTGTGATAATTTTGAGTGGGCTTTTGCTGGTGTGTTTGGTCCCAATGAAGATCACGAATAACAACTTATATGGGATGAGCTGGTTGGTATTATGTGCTTGTGGGAAAAGCCTTGGTGTATTGGAGGTGATTTTAACGCTATTTGCTCTCCGAGCGAGCGTTCAGGAGAAAACTGTTACTCTTGTTCTATGAGAGAGTTTTCGGATTTCATTTTTTATCAGGGGCTTATGGATCTACCTTTGGTGGGTGGTAAGTTCACATGGTCTAACAATCAGGAGATGCCGTGCTGGTCACGTATTGATAGATTTCTAATTTCTCCTGAGTGGGAAGAACAGTTTCCTAATGTAGTTCAGAGGAGATCCCCTAGACTTTTGTTGGATCACTTTCCCATTTTGCTTGATTGTGGGGTGACGAAAAGAGATGGTGGCTATTTTAAGTTCGAAAATATGTGGCTGAAGTCTGAGGGTTTTGTGGATTTGGTAAAAGCATGGTGGCTGTCTTACCAATTTCAAGGCTGCCCTAGTTTTGTTTTGGCATGCAAATTGAAAGCTCTGAAAGCTGATTTGAGGAAGTGGAATGTAGAAGTTTTTGGGCATATAGGGAAGCGCAAGAAGTCTATGCTAGAAGGCCTTCGTGAGATTGATGATATTGGGGAGGAAAGAGCTTTGTCTGAGGAGGAAAATACGAAAAAGCTTGATCTCACTAAGGAGTTGGAAAGGCTGCTGCTGTGTAAAGAGGTAAGTTGGAGACAGAAGTCTACGGCTCTATGGTTAAGAGAGGGGGACAAAAATCCCAAATTCTTTCATAGAGTGGCGAATTTGAATAGACGGAATAATTCTATTGAGTCCTTGTCGATAAATGGGTCCTTGACGTCAGATGTTCCAACTATGAAGAATCATATAGTTCAGTTTTATTCTCACTTGTATTCCAAGCAATGTAGATGGAGGCCAAAGCCCGATGGTCTTTTTTTTCATTCCCTTGGTGATGAGGAAGGATCTTGGTTGGAAAGAGATTTTGAAGAGAATGAAGTGTTTGGGGTGGTTCAAGCTATGAATGGGGATAAGGCCCCAGGGCCCGATGGGTTTTCTTTGGCTTTTATTAAAGCATGTTGGGTTGTTCTTAAAAAGGATATTATGGCTGTTTTGCAAGAATTTCATAGCAAAGGGAGTTTTGAGAAAAGTCTGAATACAACCTTCATTTCCCTCATTCCTAAGAAAGTGGGAGCGGTGGACCTCAAGGATTTTCGTCCAGTGGGTGCTGTGTATAAGATCCTCTCTAAGGTGTTAGCAAACAGACTGAAACATGTGTTGGACAAGATCATTTCTAAGTCACAAAATGCTTTTATTCAGGGTGGATAGATTTTGGATTCGGTCTTGATCGCAAATGAATGCATTGACAGCCGCCTTCGATCTGGGGTCCCAGAGTTGATATGTAAACTTAATTTAGAGAAGGCTTATGATCATGTTAATTGGGAGTTTCTCTTATATGTGCTGCAAAGATGTGGTTTTGGATGGAAATGGAGAGCGTGGATAGCATTTTGTATCTCCACAGTGCGTTTTTCTGTTTTGTTTAATGGAATCCCTTCGGGATTCTTTAGTAGTGATTGGGAACTAAGACAAGGGGATCCATTATCCCCTTTGCTTTTTGTGATTGTTATGGAGGCTCTGAGCAAGATGATGGCTGTCACTGAATCTAGGGGTCTCATGGATGGTTTTTTGGTGGGCTCAAGGAATAACCCAGGTATGGTTGTGTCACATTTATTATTTGCCGATGATACTTTGATCTTTTGTGGCGCCAATGAGGATTACGTTTGTAATCTGCGATGCTTGTTTCTATGTTGTGAATCGGTCTTGGGGTTAAAAATAAACTTGTCCAAATCAGAGATTATACCTATTGGTGAGGTGAATGATATAGACAATTTGGCTAGCCTCTTCAGGTGTAGGGTGGCTCGGCTTCCGATGAAGTACTTGGGCCTTCCGTTGGGGGCACCTTATAAGTTGATTGCTATATGGAATGGTATCTTTGAGAACATGGAAAGGTGACTGGCCGGTTAGAAGAGGCTTTATTTGTCAAAGGGTGGGAGGCTAACGTTGATAAAAAGCACTTTGTGTAATTTACCTACTTATTTGTTATCCTTGTTTCCTATTCTGGTGGGTGTGGCAAACAAGTTAGAGAAACTCCAACGAGACTTTTTATGGGGTGGTCTCACTGAGGAGTTCAAGTTCCATTTGGTTAAGTGGTCACAGATTTGTTCCCCTCTGCAGTTTGGTGGTTTGGGCGTTCGTAATTTGCGTAAGTTTAATCAAGCATTGTTGGGTAAATGGTTGTGGAGGTTTGCTACAGAAAATGAAGCGTTCTGGTAGTTGGTAGTGAAAGCAAAATATGGTAGTTTGAATGGAGGTTGGTGTTCTAAGGAAGTGGAGGGGCCTTTTGGTGTGGGAGTGTGGAAACATATTCGGAGGGGGTGGGGTGTGTTTTCAAGGTATCTTTCTTTTGATGTTGGAGATGGTTCCTTTATTAGCTTCTGGCATGATGTTTGGTGTGGCACTCAATCTCTGAATGATGCTTTTTTGAAGTTATTTCTCATTGCTTGGTGTAAGGAGGTGAGGGTATTGGATAATATGGAGATTTCCAATGGGGTTGTGCTTTGGAATGTGTCCTTTTCACAAGCTGTTCAAGATTGGCAGGTTGAGGTGGTGATTTCATTTTTTGGTTTGTTGTATTCCTTCAGACGGCAACAAGGGGGGGAGGATTGTATTCGGTGGATTCCCTCAAAACGGAAGAAGTTCGAGGTGCGTTCGTTTTTCCTTAAGTTATCTACTCCGGGGGCCTCTTCCTTTCCTTGGAGGAGTATCTGAAAAGTTAAAGTTCCTATGCGAGTGAGTTTCTTTGTGTGGACGGCAGCTCTTGGTAAGATCTTGACAGTGGATAGTCTGTGTAAGAAAGGAGTCTTAGTGGTGGGGTGGTGCTGCATGTGTAAGTGGAGTGGCGAATCTATAGATCATCTTCTTTTGCATTGTGATGTGGCACGAGATTTATGGAGTGTCATTTTCTCTCTTTTCGGCGTTACTTGGGTAATGCCTAAGACGGTGCTAGATATGTTAGCTTGTTGGAGAGGTCAGATGAGAAATCGTTCTATTCTTCCTGTGTTACGAATAGCCCCGCTGTGCGTCATGTGGATCGTTTGGAGAGAGCGGAATGTCAGATGCTTTGAAGATTCTAATTAGTTGAAGATCGAGCTTTTAAATTTTATGTTTCACTCTCTTTGTTTGGACTGGGGCGTTTCATATTTCTCTTTTGCCTAGTTTTTCGCATTTTGTGGAGTTTTGTATTTCTTTTTGCCTTTAGTGGGACTTTTCCTGTATACTAGAGTTACGTCCCTTGCACCTTTATATGATATGTTATGAATTATTTATCAAAAAAAATTATTCATTTTCCTTCATAGACACGACAAAAGGCACAAAGGCACCATCTTCCACATAGCAACACTCCGAGTGTTGCCAGCAGTCCACTAACAAGCATACTAATCGACTATTCATCTAGGCATGACCCAAGACAACCCAAATCGGTTGAAGAAAGCTCAACATCACAATGACGCAGAAGATGGTCCACAGACTTCTCATTCCTTTTACATAAATAACACCAATCAACCATATTGACATGTCGCTTTCGAAGATTGTCCATAGTCAGGATCTTTTTTAAGGTGGCCGACCAACCAAAAAAGGCTACCCTCAACGGAACCTTAGTTCGCCCAACACTTTTCCAAGGGACTCACCATAGCTTGTCGTCCCCTTCCTGTGTTGTTCTCACTAAATACAACACCTTGAAGAATGAGGGTAAGGCTTCCACCTAAGACTAAGTAGGATGAGGTGAGTGATGAGGTAAAGGTTAGTTTTTGGCATGATGTATGGTATGAGGATACACCATTGAAGATATCTTATCCAGACTTTTTTTGTATTGCACACAACAAGAATGCATGGGTGATGGATAATATGCAGTTCTGAGATGGAATATTCATTAGAATGTAATTTTTACTAGACTGGTACAAGATTGGCTGGTGGATTTAGTCTCCTCTTTCTTTAAGATGTATTCTTTGAGAGTACAACAAGGAGATGTAGATAGAATATGTTGGAGTCTTTCCAAAAGGAGCACGTTTGAAGTGAAGTCGTATTATCAAGTGTGAACCAGTACTAATGGATACTTTTTTCTTTGGAAGAGTATTTGGAGAGTTGAGGCTCCTTCAAGGGTGGTCTTTTTTGTATGGTCAGCAACTCTAAGGAAAATATTGACGCTTAATAATTTGAGAAAGATATTCGTTGTGGTGGTGGAGCAGTGTTGCATGTGCAAGAAGAGTGAGGAGTCCATTGATTACCTCCTGATTCATTGTGAAGTAGCAAGATATTTTTGAAGCTCTATCCTTAATCTATTTGGTATTAATTGGGTTATGCCTAGAAGGGTGAGAGATTTATTGGTGAGTTGGGGAGGTCAAGTAGGGCGTGATAATATTATGGAAGTATGGAGGTTAGTTTCGTTATGTTTAATATGGTGCCTTTGGAGAAAGCAGAATGCTCAGAGCTTTAAAGATGTAGAGACTTCGGTGATAGAGATTAGAAGGATGTTCAACATTTTATATACTTGGATATTAGCACATCATCACTTGCTTTTTTCTAGTTTTGCAGATTTTTTGAACTTGTATTCATCTTTTTCTCCTGATTAGAAGTTTCTCTTGTATATTTCTTGTGTGGTAGGACTGTGTTCCTTTGCGCTTTTTTAATGAGATTGAATTATTTGTAAAAAAACATATTGGAATTCCAATTTGGTTTGCAGGAAACAACTTGATCATTGACAATGTGGCAGACAATCTATTAGCTTATTAGATGCCTAAATTGTCATGAATGATGCTAATGATGTTAACATTACTCTAAGGATCTTAATATATCGACATCATTCTTCCAAACTGGCTTGTGCCATAGCATTAACAAGGGTAGAATGGTCCTTTAGTGTGCTGCTATTTTGACTTGCTCCCTTGTTTTCATTCTATTTTTCATCTTTACCTGGCTTGTTTTTCAGGCAGAAATGTTTATTGGACTTCTTCTTAGAGCAATGAAAAGTGATGTAAATTTGAAGCGTGTAGCTGCCTTTGCAAAGCGTGTGCTGCAGGTTAGTAATTCTTGCTCTGCTTGGACCCGTTTTTAACAGATGTTAAACAAAGCATTCTAGATGGATAGTTCTTATGTACTTCCTGTGGTACAGTACCGCAGCGATATAAAGCTCAAATTTACCCTTTAAATTGCAGTCATTTATGCTCTTTTGATGCCATGAAGAAAGAGGAAGACATATTTCTAGTTACAAAGCAGGGGATTGGTCTTTCCTTACGCATATATTTGAGCTTTTAGTAGTCTCAAATAAATTATAATATACTTGAGGGAAACATGTATTGTGTCTGTCAATTAAGGATATATGGCTTTGCTTGTCCTGCACTTTGACAACAGTTACATATGCAAATGCATCAACAGGTTGCACTTCAGCAGCCGCCTCAATATGCCTGTGGATGCCTTTTTCTCCTCTCTGAAGTTTTTAAAGCTAGGCCACCCTTATGGTAAGACAACTTCTTGTGAACTGGCTTGGACCCCATATAATTTTTTTTTTTTTTTTTCAATTAAGAATTTCATCACCATGCAGGAACATGGTGCTTCAGAATGAGTCAATTGATGAAGAACTTGAACATTTTGAAGATGTTGAAGAAACTGACGATGTATTAAGCACTACATCAAAGAAAGAAGAAAATGATGGCAGGCTGGTTTGCAGCGGTGATGCTGCCGACTCGGACAATGAATCTTCAGAAGATGAAGATGTATCTCCATCTTCTAATTCTGAAGATGATGTTTCAGATGAAGAAGAGGAATTGCTTATGAGAAATGACTCAAAAGATCTTGGGGAATCCATGATTGTATCTGATCATAATGAACAGCAACCTCAATCTTCTAAGAAGTCTTTGCTGCCTGGAGGGTACAATCCGCAGCATAGAGAGCCCTCTTATTGGTCAGTCATCTATTCTAGCTTATTTTAGATGGTTCCCACTTTCCACTGCTCGCAACACATTTACATGGGCAATGAAAGACAACATCAATACTTTCGACGGAAAACAGACCATAAATAGTTTCCGCAAATTATACAATCAATTTAGTCATTGCATAGATGTTATTTTGATCATTGAGGAAGATTGACTGCTGCAGGAAGAACCTGTTTGGTTGTGTTATCATTTTTTTCCCGGACATTTTGCTTTATGTATATCCAATAGCATGTTGATTCTTTTCTCTTTTATTTTTGATGCACTTTCAGCAATGCGGATCGAATAAGCTGGTGGGAGCTGGTGGTACTTGCTTCTCATGTGCATCCATCAGTCGCTACCATGGCTCAGACCCTTCTTTCTGGGGCCAACATTGTCTACAACGGAAACCCATTGAATGACCTATCACTTACTGCTTTTCTAGACAAGCTCATGGAGAAGAAACCAAAGCCAAGCACATGGCATGGTGGTTCTCAAATTGAACCTGCCAGGAAGGTCAGCTTCCATTCTGAACTTTCTAGACCACTAACTATTTTGCTTAAGAAATCTTTTCTTCCCCTTCCCTTACGAGAAGTTCTTGTATCTTGCTCTTGACATAGAATTAGTTTTAGTAAATAGTGACAAACTATCAAGCCAATTAATCGTGTTGCTGACTTACTTTTGTTTACCCAGCTTGACATGAACAACCTTTTAATTGGGTCAGAGATTCTCTCATTGGCTGAAGTTGATGTACCTCCCGAAGATCTGGTCTTCCACAAGTTTTATGTTAATAAAATGGATTCTTCAAAGAAACCAAAGAAGAAAAAGAAGAAAGCAGCAGAGGAAGAGTCTGGGGAAGACTTATATGAAGTGGACGGTGGTGTGGATGGTGGTGATGAGAGTGATAATGAAGAAATTGAGAATATGTTGGACTCCACTAGTCTTTCCATTGAAGCAGATGGTGACTATGATTATGATGATTTGGACCAAGTTGCCAATGAAGATGACGAAGACTTGGTTGGTAATGTCAGCGATGCAGAAATGGATGCCCCCTCAGATATTGCCGAGGGAGAAGATTTTGATACTGCTGCTGCTGCTGATCCGAGTGATGCAGATGATGACATCGATACAGGTGATGCAGATGATGGTATTGATGATGATGATGAGGATGAGGATGAGATGCTTGAACAGAGAAAAAGAAAACGGAAATCTGGTGGAAAGGCTGCAGCATCCCCGTTTGCAAGTATTGAAGATTATGAGCATTTGTTCAATGAGGATAGTCCTGCTAAAGTGCAATCTACAAAAAGGAAGCCACCCAAATCACGAAAGAAAAGGAGGTCATCTGACTGAGATGGAACCCTAGTACCCTGCACCATTTTTGTGTTAAAAATGCATTGTTATTTCATACTACGAGAGTTTGAGCGTGCAAATTGGCTGTAAGGCCTTTGCTTTTTGACACTAGTGTTTTAAGAAGTGGTACAAGGTGGTTTCCGTTAAATTATCAGTTCATTTATTCTATCTTCTTTGTAAGATACTTCAAACTTTCATTCTTTTTTGTGAGATTGAAATGGACACAAATTTGCTACAGACTGATTTGTAAGAACAATCTCTGCAAGAAAGTACCTGTTTTTTTTAATATGTATTTTTCACATAAATGCTTTTTTGGACCTTCATTTTATCCTCTTTTAAAATACTATTGAATTAGAAATAGATTACTAATCTAATAACAAATTTAAAAGTGACATTAACTTTTAAAAATAAAAAAATGGTCCCTTAACATTAATTACCTTCTTTTAATAGCTTAAAGGACATTTTGATTTTAAAGGCCGGTTTATAGAAAATTTCAATGTAGGTGCCTCAGGCTTTAAGATTCTGCCCACAGACCTCTTTCCGACATTCCATTGTCCCAACTATCAATTACAAATTCATCATCTCCGTCAAGGACTTCCAGAACCATAAGACAAATCTCAAAAAGTGATTAAACCAACATCATGTGAATCAGAATAAAAAGCCCATTTTCATTTTTCTTTAACGATACTAAATCGCTTCCTCAACCAAACGCTGAACCTAAACTAGCAACAATCTACATCATGTCTTCCCCTCCACGAACCCCAAATCTCCTTCAGGAAATGGCAACTTCAACGGTTTTGGCCTTGGCCGGTGGAGGAAGCTTCCCAACAACCACAGTTAAAACCCCATTTTCGCACTTGGCTGTGACGGCAGATACATTGGCATTTTCAGGCAATCGGAACTTCCTCAAGAGCTTTTGGATTGCCCTCCTCTCAAGCCTCAGGTACTTGCACCCTTCCTCCTCACCATCTTCACGTTTTCTCTTCCCACCACTACGGATCACGAGAGTGTTCTCATCTTCGACAGTCACCTGCAACAACCGTATTCATTAATGCACACCAAACATTTCAATATTAATTTAAGTCATAATTTCATCCTTATATTTATCATTATTAAAACATAACATCATGGCACCTGAATATCAGACTTGGGCAGACCGGGCACGTCCATGTAGAAAATGTACTCCTTCGGGGTGTCCAAAATGTCAACCGGAATGCTCGACACGCCCTTGTTCTCATTGCCCTGGTGTGCCCGCGAAGGAAACATGAATTTCTCAACGCTCTCCGGGAAATCGAACAGGTGGCCAACCGCCGACGCCAAGTCCCCACCGAACGCGTTCGAATCCGCAACAAAACGACTCATTTCCACAAAATTCTCTGCACAACTTAACAAACACGGTAATGTACATTTAGCAAACAAACAACAATTAAGAACCTTAACCAAGAAATGCAAAATGGCCCATTATCGCTAAACTGTGGAGGCGAGCAATGCATGTGGACCGTCTTAAGGAAATTTGGGATTTTCCCCAAATTCTGTAGCTCATGATCTGTTTGTTTCATGTTGAGAAACAGAGAGATAAGAGAAAGTGAAGCAAAATGTGTATAAGTGAATGGTGTAAGCATAACATTCACACTGATCCAGAAGTGTTTAGGACTTAAGTAGCAAGTCTTCAAGCTCAAGAAGCTAGTACTCTGTTTGTTTCTAGTGAAAATTGGAAACAGTGAAGGAAAATGGTTACAAGTGGGTAAACTGAACAGCCGAAAGGAAGCGACTAAATTAAACAAACCGTACTCAATTTAAGGACCACTAGACTAACCCAATATAGAAGAAAAGAAAAGAAAGTAGTTAACCACGTTTGTTTTCCGAGAAAATGAGGAACAAAAAAAGAAAAAGGAAAAAGAACACAACCTGTTCAAGTCCTAAATGTTCTTCCGGATTAGCCCGATAAAAGCGAGAGAGAAAGTTTTGAGAAGAGGCCTATACGGCAAAGAAAGTTAAACGAGTCAAGCAGCTGATTGTTTCCCGAGAAAATGTGGGAATGTTTAAATAGGAGAAAAGCGAAGGGAGAGGAAAGTTCGAGAGGGACACCCGAACGGTCTGGAAAAATCTTTTGGGTTTTGGAGGGAATTCGTGCTTACACGTGTAGTTGTCGAAGATACTGTGGAACCATCTGATCAGTTTATTGGTTGTTGACGTGGCTTCGTCGAATTAGCCATCCACATGTGATGTGAGAGCACTTTTAACCAATAATCATTCAAATCAACTCTAGCCCTCTCATCATCATATTTTTCATAACCCTCTTTATCACATTTATGAGCTCAAACCCCCCTCCCCCAGCGGGGCCGGCGGCGGCGAAAGACATTATGTTTATATGCACAATGAAATGACCAACATGTCAAGCAACTATGTATAGCACATTATGGTCAGAAGTAAGTAGCCATCAACTATACTCTTATCATGGTGTTTAAACTATATTAAATTTTCTGACTTGTAGCCATACCCTTTTAACATAACTTTCTAATTGTAATAGGACAGCTTGTTAGGATTATAACTCTTATGATGGATTGCAACTTCACCCCCACATAATCACAACCAAAGTACTTGTCAAACTTACTCCCATACATAATCTCAAACACCAAATTAGAAGAAACCATCCTACAATTCCATTAGCAAAATACAAGTATTTACTCCCATTATCTTTTTTTTTTTTTAAAGAACATTTAATGATAAGTTAATAACTGACCTATGTTGTAAAATCAATACTTTTTCAAATGTGATAAACAAAAACTTTCTTACATCTGAAAAGTGTGTGCAAAAATGTTTCACCACAAAACAGAAAAGGACATTGGACCACCGTATATAAAGAACGAATTCACATGGGGACCATTAATGTTTTTGCAATCCACATGGACTTAACGCTAACCACCAGTCAATAAAAGCAGCTAAAACACGCGAAAAAAACTTCTCAATATAATATAACCCATGATATTATCTATCAACGTCGCAAACAAAAACTCAAAGGAAATGAACATGCAATACAGTACAATCAACTAATAATCTACAAAAACGGCAAGATTTTAAGAATATAAAACAACATAATTTCATATCTGAAGAAAATCAACCAAAAATATCCAATTTTCCGATAACCCTAATTTTAAAAAGATGTTTTTTTCACAAAAAAAAAAAAAAAACTCCAACAAAAAATGAAATTAATTACCTCGTCAACCAAATCAGCAGATGAAGGAAGATTTCCCCTTTTAACACGAACACTATCTCCTTTTGATTAGATTTCGGTTGATAAAGGGATGTGTTTTGGACTTCTCGAAGACATGAGAGTGTAAAAGCTTCTCTTTGTCTGACTCAAGGGATTAGAATTTTGTCTTTTTCAATAATTTAAGAGGGAAAACAAGCGTGTTATTGGCATGGGCACTTTGGAAATTTTTTACGAGTGGGGTTGGGGGTAATATCGAGATAAAGGCAGAATAACTATAAGGTAGAGGGGCATCCTTGAAATTAGGGCTGGCAAAACAGGTTGGCGGGTCGAGTTCAGGTTGACCCGCTTGATCAGCTAACCCATTAAGGGTAAACTCGAATACGACCCGTTTAATAAACGGGTCACTCGAAACACGACCCGTTAATTTTAACGGGTAACACGACACGACCCGGCAACCTGTTTAGTTGTCGGGTCGTGCCTTCTGCGTTGGGTTTATTGGACCCGACCAACCTGAATTAAGCAAAAATCAGCCACTTTTGATTTCTGAAGACTAAAACGATAGAGATGAAAGAGGCCATGGGACATTGGGAGGCTAGGAGCTCGATGAACGGACCCTCCAGCAGATCGTGCAGCCCAAATGCGGCGTCCCCGACATCGTCAACGGCTCCACGACCATGAACTCCGATAATAAAATGGAACGTCGTGGTGGTCGAAGAGAGAGAGAGGGAGACTGAGAGGCTGTGAGAGAGAGAGGGAGATCGACTGAGAGAGAGATGAATTGAAACCAACCAGACAAACTTCAACCTCAATGCCACGGGGGAGCTCGACGAATAGACCCTCCAGCAGATCGTGCAGCCTAAATGCGGCGTCCCCAACATTGTCAAACGGCTCAACCGCTGTGGCCGAAAAGAGACAGGGAGATCGAGAGAGAGACAGGGAGATCGAGACTCAAGAGAGAGAGGAGCGGCTGTTACTCAACGAAGCTGAAGGAGTTTCTTTCTTTTTTCTTTTCTTTTATGGTTTTTTTTTTAAATAAAATTAAATAAAATAAAAAATAAAAAATTTAACGGGTCAACTGGGTCACCCGCGGGTTGATCCGTTAACTAAACGGGTTGACCGTTTTGACTCGAACCCTGTAACCCAAAACCCAAACCTGCTATTTTCATGTCGTGTTTGCGGGTCGTGTAAAAAATTGTCACCTCTACTTGAAATCTACTACTCTACAACTTGATACATAAAACAATGTTTACAGATAGAAGGGTGAGTTCACAGCTTAGTAAGTAAATATAAAAATAACAAAGGAAAAATACAATTTACCCTCCTTCCCCCCAAAGTTGTACCTGTCTGCTAATTTTGCCTTCAGTGTTTAAAAAATTGTAATGGACCCCAACCAAGTTTCAATAATTTGCAATGTGGCCATTCCGTTAAGCAAATCCATCTTTTTGGACAGGAGGAGTCTCACATGCATTGCACAACGCTTTCTTTCTCACATTCTACTAACTGGATCATAATAGTCGATCACCCTATGTGCTGGCCCCTTGGCCCCCTTCCATTCAATGTTTGGACTTACATCAGCCTAAACTGATGGATTTGAGCGACAATGTCCCCTTTTATTATGGAACAATGCTAGACATCATTTTTCTATCTATCTCTCACCTATTTCCTTCACTTTTTAAATTCACCATTTGATTGGTGTAAGCCACATGTAAGTGCACCAATCCAATGGTGAATTTAAAAAGTCAATAAAAGGAGATAAGTAAGAGATGGGTAGGAGAATGATGTGTATTATTTTTCTTCATTATATTTAGTTTTGTAATCACTTTAATAGTTTATGCTAGGCCCTAGACTAGACGGTTGCGTCCACCTTTTTTGATGTTATGCATGTTTATCTATTTTCTAGCCCATAACCTTTTGTAGACTAATGTGAATAGTACGTGGTGTTGTTATGAACTATGGCACTTGTTATATAATGTAAAGGTTAAACCTTTATATTCTTGTTACTTACTCTTTTAAATCATTATTTATTTCAAAAGTTTAAGTTTATAGGAAATGATAAATTTATTCATTTAATTTATATTCTAACACTCCACTTTACATATGTAGGTTCAAACTCTCCCTTAATAGATGAGATCCAACATCTAACTATTTAATTGAATTAAGAGTGAATTGACGGAGTCATAGTTTGAACTCATGACCTTTGGCCCTAATACAATTTTAAATTATCACTTATCCAAAAAATTTAAGTTTATAAAAACTAATAAATTTAATTATTTAATTTATATTTTAACACACTCTATATTTATACTTCCATTGTTAGTATAATTTATCTCTTTGATTTAGTAGTTAGGTTGTACCTAGGGCTGTAAATGAGCCCGCCTGTTCGCGAACGTGCTCGATACCCGCTCGGTTAAACTCGACCCGAACTCGAGCTCGGTACAATACAAACCCGCTCGTTACTGTAAAAGCCCGCTCGATTAATTAGTGATACATACCCGACTCGCCCGACTAAGTTCGATAGGGGCTCGCGAGCCTGGCTCATTAAGGCTCAAATACCGGCTCGTTTAAAGCTCGAATAAACCGGCTTATTATTATCATTATCATATGATTTAAATTATTTAACATTGTACTTATCACTTATGCCATGTAATTATATAAACACTAGATCAAATGATAATAGGAATATGATAAAAATTTGTTAGGTTTAGTCATTATAATTTATATCATTGATTCATTATCATTATATACTTATCATTATCATTATCATATGATCTAAGTTATCGAACATTGTACTTATGTCATATAATTATATAAATACTAGATCAAATAATAATAGGAATAAGATAAAAATTTGTTAGGTTTAATCATTATAATTTATATCATTGATTCATTATCATTATATACTTAGCAATGCTATTAATATAGTCTCAAATTAAATAATTAGTATTATAATGAACAATGTATATTATTAGCATATACTAAACTAATACCATTAAGTTAATAAGTAGGTTATAACTTAATAAATGAGCCGAGCTGCCTATTTAAGGCTCGAAAAGCCTTAAATGAGCCAAGCTGCCCATTTAAGGCTTGATAAGTCTTAAATGAGCATAGCTGACCCATTTAAGGCTCGAAAAACCTTTATATCAAGCTCGGACTCGACTCGTTAAAGCCTTTTAATCGAGCTCAAAAACTCGCGAGCTCGAGCTCGGGTATTATCTAACGAGCCGAGCTTGAGCTGGGGTTTTTAAGCCCGGCTCGAACTCGAGCTTGGCTCGTTTAAATATTTTCTTAAACGAGCCAAGCTGAAAATCTTAAAGCTCGACTCGCTTGACTCGATTACAGCCCTAGGTGTACCCTTAGTAGCCTTAGACTGGGGTTAGGGGTTAGGGGCGTGACACACAGTCAACAATAACGATGTTTTTTCTTTACTAGTATCAAGAAAAAATAAATACAATGAGCCTCTCTCTTTCCTTACGAATTTTCAAACTACCTCTGTGATACAATGTCTGTGTAAGCCGTTGGCATGGTCTTTATTTATAGAAATATATATATATTATATATATATTATATATATATTATATATTTATATTATATATATATATATATATATATATATATCCAAAAGGAAACTATGATCGATCCACAAATAGAGAAATAACAAAATTTAGGGACCGAGATTTATAACAATTATTTGTCTGAATTGCTAGTAATTTAGGCATAATGTGAGAAATCTCATATGAGATCTATCTTCCGAGATAGGTGATTAAATAGCCTAAAATTTATTTAAACAGGTAAGTCCTATATAAGATTTTAAATTACTAACAATTCGAACAAATAATTATTATAAATCGAATATATATAATACCAGGAAGACTCACAATCTTATCAAAAAAAGACATTAAGATTTTTTAACGGTAAAACTACTAGGTTTCAACGTTTATCATGCATGTACAAGAACGACAATTTTTTTCTTCTTGGGAAAAGAATTTTTTTCTTTAAAAAAAAAAAAAATTGAGATCTTATTCATTTGATTTAGAATCAATGCCACATTCAGATCCGTGATAAGTTGATAGTGGTTGACTGCAGATGAGCATGTCCCTTGCTGCATGCGACATCGCAATCTTCGTACGTGTATTTGTTGGGTTATGTCTGCTATTCACTTTCTCTTACACAATACACGTACAGTCTCTTGGTTTCCAAATAATTTACATAGATTAATTGTTTCAATCCTTGAATCTAAAATAATCTTGTACGTTTAATGTTTTTTGTAAAGCACGTGATCCAAAGCCCTTGGAATATTACATTAATTGTTGATCACAAGCTGATTTCCTTGATCAGCACATGCTTGATGCTCCCTAAGCCTGACAATTAAAATTAAGCATACTCGAGAATGCCATGTGAGAGGAAAAAAGCCACACAATGTATGTATAAGAAATTAATTTGGTCTAAATAACATGAACGAGAGAACGAGAACATATTCCAGAGATAATAAAGGAAATTATTCTTTTGAATACTAAGGGAGCAGAGTGAAAATTACTAACAAGTTTGCTTCACAGAAATGTTAAACACAAGTTTAGAAACGGGTCAAATTTCAGGGTTTAATTTTTTTTTTTTTAAAAAATTGATAACTTGAGTCTTAAAATCGAAATAAGATGTAAAAAATTAGAAATAGAAAGAGGCTTTGAGAAAATAACAGCTTAATTTTTTTTTTTTTTGTTGAAAACTGTTTTAAGTTGAAATCATTTTTTGAGAAATTGATTTCAGTTAAAAGCATTTTTAAGCGTTTAGCTTATACGGAAAATTAACAAAAAAAATTTTATATTTTCATTCAATCATATAATCTTATAAATATCAATTTTTATTCACAATATAAAACAACTTAAAATTTATATTTAATTAAAATATACACATATGACTAACAATGATAACATAACTCCAAAATAAATCGTCCATAAAATAAGTACAGGTGGTGGAACTAGTTTTTCTAGTTATTTAACAAAAACTTTAAAGATTTCCACATTGTGTACCTAGCATCATGTGCTAGTGATTTACGATGGAGATTCATGTTGTACCATACGCAATCTTAATATGCCCAAACAAAAAATCACAACCTTGCCCATAATAAATCAATATAACAAAAATTGCATAGGATAAATACACACCTTTGTGGGGCCCACCTATCAAATAGGTGTTGGACCTAGCTATAAGGGGGTCTTCTCACAATTGTCTATTAAAGAGTATGAAAGAGCAACAAAAACTAGTTTACGCATATGAAAAGGATAAAGTATTTTACGCATCATGAAAGTTACTTAATTTCCTTTGTCAACTTAAAGTATTTTCAAGTTGACTAATATTTTGCACCGTATAACTAAAAGTACATTAAAAAATAAAAAAGAATCATTTTATGCTTAAACAAATCGGACCGGTTTCAATTATAAGTAGGACAAAATTATTGGGAATTTCAAGACAAAGAACAAAGTCCTCCTCCATAACATCATGGTAACTTAGCAATGGCATAAATAGATGAGACCCACCTATTAAAAGGAGACCCCCCTTCGGGTACCAAACGAAGAAGAAAACGGGATAGGAAACAAAATAAGTGTGGCTTGCAATTTGGTACCCAACTAACTAGACAAGTTGGTGAGAAGAACTACTCTTGGACCACAATTACTTGTTGGAGTTTTTGGACATGCTCAAGCTCTTACGAACCATTGGACCACAAACAATGTCACATGTTCTAAGTTTTTTTTTGTTTTTTTTTTGTCTCTTTTTAATTTTATTACTTGTTAATTTCCTTTTTATTTTATTTTATTTTTCTCCTGAATCCTCCCAAGTAGAATGCATATATGGAAAACCTAAGAATGAGATATTATATCCCTATTTTGCTCACCTTATTTTGATCTGTTTGAGACAATTCATTTTTCTTTTCTTTTTTCCTAATTTTGTTTTGTTTTCAAATAAGTTTTGAAGGTCTACTAACAGGAAAATAATAGAAGAAATATCTATAGGAGAATCAGGAAAAAAATAATTAAAGCATTAAAACTCTAAATGCTAAAAAAAAAAAAAAGTTTTTCATTTCATACATTTTCTCGGGATGTACATAATCATGATAAGCAGTACGTGGAGGTGATTGGAAAACTTGTTTTTTTCGAAAAAAAAATAAAAGGAAATGAAAATGAAAAAAACCACAAAAATCAAAACCTAAACTGATAGGCAAAGAAAAATTCCCAACTCCTAATTAACGTTATTCAAAAGCAAAGACAAAAACGAGTACAATTGTACAAATTAAGAGGTTGTATAAAAAAAAAGATGACTAGTTTACAGTCTTTCTCACTTGGAAACAAAACTCTTTTGTTTTTTCTGATGGAAGCTGGTGGGCTGCTTACCAACCAACAGCTTATAAAACTTCGTTGCTGTTAATGATCGTACTATGGACAAGAGCAAGCTTGAACAAGAACCAACCACCTAGAATATATTTATGAATAGAGTGGTGATTGGCATCAGCCCAGGCTGATGCACTGGGCTGATGTTACAATGCATCAGCCTGGGCTAAATTAGAGGAGAGAAAAAAATATATATATATTATTTACGGGGCCCATGAACAGTAAAATTACTGTTCATGTGCATGGGCTAATGCACTGTAGCATTAGTTCAGGCTGTGTTTTATCTTTACTCTTATGAATATTACCTTCTTACATAATTACGTATACCTTACGTTTTCAATGCTTTGTATAGATGCCCATCTTTTTGTTGTATTAACTAGCTAGCTATAACAAAATTGGTGTAGGCCGGAAATAAAGATGTTTTCATTTATTTCTATATATCCTACTCTTGGTAAGAAAAGTGTAATGGAATAATATTGAATACCCAGATAGTTTTTGACCCGTAATTGTGTACTAGTAAATGAAAACAAAAATTATTTATACACCGCGGTGTATAAATTCTTTACTAAAATAGCTTATATATATATATATATATATATATATATATATAGGAGAATGGCCGATATGTTCTAAGTAGAGCTTGCAATTTTTTACATGATTTGCGAACTCGATACAAAATTTGTAGGTTAGAGTTGAGAGGTTTGACATGTTTAATTAAATGAGTTGGGTTAAAATTAACTTATATATAAGTTTTATACTAATGTTTCAACACTCAACATTTAAATCTAACAATTTTTTACACGACTTGTGAATCCGACACAAACTCAATACGAAATTAGAGGGTTAGAGTTAATAAGTCTTACCCGCTTAATTTAATGGGTCTTAATAGGGTTCTTATATAGTTTTAGAGTAATTATATATATCAATCCTTATGTCTACCTTATGTCAACCAAAATTGATGTGGCTTTTAAAATCACTATTGAACTTATGATAGTTCATTATTAACTTTTGATCTAATTGTGATTTTAAAATTAAGCCACATCAATTTTGGTGGACACAAGGTAAACATGAGGTTAATTTGTATCATTACTTATAATCTTATACACATGCCTTGACTTGACTTGACTTGAACCCAATACATGACATTTACGTTGACAATTTTTGACACGACTCGTTAACCCAACACAAAATAATTAGTTAGAGTTGAGGAGTCTGACTTGTTTAATTAAATGTATCGAATTATAACATACTTATATAATTTTGTATTTATATCTTGAAACAATTCGAATCCGACACGCGAACACGAATTACGAATTGCCATCCTAACTAATATATATGTGGAGGGAGAGAGAGAATAAAATTGTTCCACCTTATACATCTCAAATTGGGATGAGGCTTGGGTGCTCTAAAAATAATTATAGCACCCATGCTCAAAAGTTAAGATTGATTTTAATTTTTTGAAATCAAATTACAACTTTTAAAATAACAATAGCATGGGTGCTGTAAATATTTTTACAGCACCCATGCATCATCCCTCAAATTGTCATTGTTATATATTATTGAGCCACTTGTGCTGATTTTTCGACCACAGAAACCTGGCTTGAACCATGCTAATTAATAAAAAAGAATCACATGTAAATACAAGTAATGGACTCATGGTCCTTACTCACTACCAAATATGATTTTTTTTTTTTTTTAAAAAAATAATGGGGTTGGGAAGGGGTAATCATGTACATTAAACACTCTATGTAAGCAAAATTAATACCACTGTAAAGGTATAGACCGTAGTCCCACTCTAACCAGACGCCAAGCAATGCGCAACTGGTTTTGCTCCTACTTATCTCATTCTTAGCTGGTTTCACACAGTGGGCCATGCACGTGTGTCCTCCTCTCTCTCTCTCCCTCTCTCTCTCTCTCCCCTCCATCGCCTTATATACGAACCTTCCCTCACCCTTTCCACACAAAACAAACTCCCCCAAGAAAACCATCAAGCACTTTCAAAGATTTCATACATATAAAGTAGTTTTGAAGATGGCCAAAGTTGGAAAGCTAACGAAGCTGAAGTCGGCCATAAAGAGATGGCCGTCATTCACAAAGCTCACCCGCAGTAACGCCAGCTCCATAGCCGCCGCAAACGAATCCGACGAGGTGTCGAAAGAAGTCCATGCCGTTTATGTGGGGAAGTCCCGGCGGCGATACCTTGTACGGTCGGAGATTATGGATCATCCTCTGTTCCAGGAGCTGGTGGACAAGTCAGGGGAATCCGGTGACGGTGTTGCGGTTGCCTGTGAGGTGGTGCTGTTCGAGCACTTGCTGTGGATGCTTGACAACGCCGAGACTCAGTTGGGGTCCATGGATGAGCTTGTTGAGTTCTACAGTACTTGCTGATGATGATGATGATGATGATTAGTTGTATGACAAAATGAGTGAATGAATTAATTGTAAAGATTATAGTAGGGTTTGGAGGCACGATCGATGAGGATTGACCCATTTCATTTTAACGAGGATGGTGGTGTTAAAGAACTTGATTAAGGCTGCTTCTTATTAATTGTTGATGATTAATGATTATAATCGAAATTGTCTAGGCACTGGTTTGATATTATGGTGACCGCACAACCACTTGATTTGATTTTTTTTTTTTTTAATGTGTTATTTTCTAGTTATTTCCAATCAAATTTATCCCTTTTTTCTTCCTCATCATATCTAACTGGTTAACCATATATAGCCCGGCCCCCACATGTTAGAAGAGTTAAATAATTATTTGAGAAAATTACATGTCCCTTCAAACTACCCTTTATTTTTAATGTTTTATAAATAATCAATTATCTCAATGTTTTCTAAACTACTAAAAATGTTAATGTCTCCCTCAATGACAAAAATACATTTCACAAAATTTTAAAATTATATAAAAAATAAACTAAATTTTTTTAAAAATAAACTAAATTTTATTTTTTTTTAAAAAAAAGGGAAAAGAAAAAAAATCAAGGGATGGCTCCTTTTTTCGCTTTTTATTTTTTATATAGAAAAATATCCCCTAAATTATCACTCTTGATTTTTTAAATTAATTTTTTAATATTTTTTTTAGTTTTAGTTTTAGTTTTGTTTTAGTTTTGTTTTTTTTTTTTTTTTTTTTTTTTTTTTTTTTTTTAATTTATAAGGATATTTTTGTTTTATTGAAAAATTTTTAGGGTCATTTTTATCTTTTTGCTAGCCTCGAGGGGAAATTGACATTTTTTTGTAATTTATGGGAGAATTGCCACAATTGGTATTTGAGGGCACATTAATAATGAAGTGATAGTTTGAGGCCGGATTTGTGTACTTTTTCTTAACTATTTATTTGAAATGCTTAAGCTAATAAAAATTATTAATTTAATAATTTAATTAATATTCTAACACTTTTCCTCATGTGTCATTCAAATTCCCTCTTAATAAGTAAGATCTAACACAAAGAATATTAAACTGAAAATGGGAGTCAATTGAATCATTTAATTAATGTTCTAACATTTTTCTTCACATGTGGATTCAAATTTTCTCTCCCTTAATAAGTGAGGTGTAACATGTAGAATACTTAAACTAAAAATAGGGAATGAATTGACAGAGAAAATGTTCGAACTCAAAACATTGCTCTAATACCATGTTAAATCATAACTTATTTCAAAAGTTTTGATGAATAAAAAAAAAAATTAATAATTTAATTAATATTTTAACAAAAATGTATTCCAAACCACACAGTCCCCCTAATTTGGTTGTACCACTAGGAAAGAAGCTACAGAATTATTGTGATTATTTTGGTGGTGGACATAATCAAATTTTTCAGGTAAAGATTAATCAATAATATTGCTTGTGCTTTCAGCTTTTAAAAGACACAGTAAACGTTGTAATCACAAACAATAATTTTTCTGTCACTTATTATTGTGTTTCTCCACTGGGTCACACAATTACCATATATATGACCACTGATGTCCAATTATTAGCATTTTTTTAATCAATTCTAGAGATGAACATATCAAAACAAGTGTGTTTGATTAATTTGATTTGTTTGGGACATGACCCAGATGTGTACGTAATTGATGCAGTTAGACAAAGTAATAATTATTAAGAATGTTAGGCAAATAATTTAAAGAAGAGAGCAAGCTGTCTGACAGAGGAAAAGTATTGTTGACATAAAGTTAAGGGAGTTAAACATTAGTTTTTTTTTTTTTTTTTAAGAAGCCAAATTGATTGGGTAGTTAAAGATGCTTCTCTAACATACATGACGTGACGCGCACTTTATTATCATATTCCTCATCATTTTTATTTATTTATCACTCACAAACACATTTTGCTTGCGGTGATCGCCTATTAATTTAATTAACATCTTATTTAAAAATAATATATATATATATATATATATATATATATATTATATATATATATATATTATAATATATATATTATATAGACAAGAAAAGGAAATGACAGAATTGCAAACGCAGGCTCGGATTTATATGACAGGCCGACTTAACCGTAACGTTTTGGACAGGAGCCGGCATGCGTGGGCGTGGCCAATAAACGGTGTGCCGTTACCATGGGCCACGCTGCCCACTGGATTCAATTTGCCGCGCATTAGTTTTGCAAACCGGCAGATATATGAAGGAATTTTCTTCAAGAATACCATATATATATATATATATAAAAGAAAGAAAGAGAAGAAAGAATGAGGGAGCTGTGGGCATAAAATATGCGGAAAAGACAAATTAGAAATTGGCTGATTTGGCCAAAACAAAATGGGCAAACGGAAGCTGGCCCCTGACTGGCAACAATTATGACAAGTTGTGACATTAGACAGAGAAAGAAAAACAACATGTTGCAGAAAAATGGCTCACCTTGATACTAACTTTTTGCCTTGCTAATTTTGTACACAATTCATGAATTTGCTCTCACTCTCTCACCCTGAAATGACAGCCAATAGTAATGATCAAATGCCAGCTGCACTTGCTTTAAAACTTATTATTACCTTCTTCTTTTTTGAGAAAAAATTATATAGAGGTTGGTTGGAAATAAAATTTTTAGGTTTAATTTTTGTGTTGGCAAATTCATGTGTCAAAAGATGATTTCTCAGTTGTAATGTTTTGAGTTAAAGATTAAGTCGGTCCAACACAAGAAAAATTCAAGTTTTTGAATGTTGTTCAATACAGACCGGTCAGAATAAAAAGGCAATATGGGTCGCAACCCACCTACGCCTCCTCTGCTAGTGAGAGTAAGTGACCCGCCCCTTCTGCTAGCGAGGGTAAGTGACCCACCCCTCTACTAGGGGGTAGTAGGGTTGCCGCCCGCCCACGTCCTTTTGTCCTTTTTTTTTTTCAATTTTTTTTTTTTTTAAGAGTTTTTTGTTGTCATGTGTCAAGCTAAGGTGTCACATCCGCACACATGGAGCTATTTTATTAGGTCTAACCTAATGCCTATGTGTCACAATTATTGTTAAAATTTCTAACTACAGGTATACTGAAGAAATGATTTGATATTGAAGCATACATTAAAAAATGATTTCATCAATTTAAAACCCTATGAAATGATTTAATAAAATATTAAACCTTAGGATCTCTAAAATATTATTTTTTAAGCATTCCCAACATGATGAAAATCGAAAAATAAGATACTAATCAACATAGATAAGCCACATACTAAAACAAATTTAGGCTCTTAAAATAGAGCAACAAGATGCTTTAAATTGTATACCAATTTAACTAGGATCTGGTTATGATCTTTATGTTGATCAGTTGCATATGGATCTAAAGTGGAATGTGGCGGACTAAGAGTTTATTTGAGATTGTGTTAGGAAGATTAAAAAAAAGATTTTTAGTACCAAAAAGCTGTCAAACAAAAAGTTGGTAAGTTTGGTAAAAAAAAATTTCCAAAGTACTTATTTTTTTGTTTTACTATAAAAATGATCACTTTTAGAAAAAAAACTTAAAAATGATTTAAATAAAAACTCTTTTTAGCTTTAAAAGCTATATTTTTCAATACAATCACAAACAGGTTCTAAGTACCTAATGTTATAGCTGTTGCTTATGATGGGCTTGGTTACTTTAATAATATGATGCATTCCAACTTTGATGCCAATTATCTGCATTATTGATAATATTCTTATTCTGCATCTGTATTCGTATTTTATGGATGTGAGATTTTAGTAAGCATTCGTAACTACACACGGGCAAATGGGTTTTTTTTTTTTTTTTCTAATTTAACTATGGACTTAATTTATAGGGGCTGTTATTTTTTTGAAGCTTTTTATGAGCTTTTTTATATGGGCTTCATCCAATTTTTGAATTAAGTACACTTATAAATTGTAATATTAAAATACAAATTAAATCGTAAACATTGGGCAATACAAATACATTTATATAAACTAAATTCTAATATATATAAAAAAAATGCATTTATTTAAAAACTTTGGGCAATACAAGTAAATTGAAAAAAAAAAAAAACCGTACAAAATATAGTTGAAATTGAATTATATTCTTTAAAAAAATATAAGGAATTGACTTTAATTGCCTTCAAATAATGTCCATAGCTGGATAGTTGACAAACAATATCAATTTAGAGTTTTAATGACATTTCAAACAATTTAACCAAATTAGCCAATACTAAATACAGAAAGCACACATAAATAAAGTCCTAATAAAAAAAAAACACTATATATATATATATAGGCAGAGGCGGACATTCCACCTACCCATATTCTATTATCTGTTCGCATATGTACGGATATCATATATGGTATCTGCCTATTCAAGATTAGGGACTGAAAATCTATTCGTAACTGAGGCAGATGAACAAATAATAGATACGGAGCGATTTTTAATCCCGCACTTGAACACCCCTGCTCTAAGATTCATTTCCCCCTTCTCCTTTGATCAAATTCACTCATTAGAGAAAAACACCAAGGCAGTTGCAACGAAATGCTATTTAGGAGGGTTTGCTGCGGCAATTTTTCTGCCTCCTTCTCTGAGATCTTTCCGCCTCCTTGTGAGGTTTCTCCGGCTCCCTGTGGGGCTTTTCTGGTCGTTCTTGCCGCCATATTTGGGCAAAGAGTTATGAGTTTTATCTTCTATCTCCTTGCTTTTTCAACTTCTTTTTGTTTTTAACCTTTTCCCATACCAGATCTCGATTGGTTTCCTACCTTCTTGATCTGGCCATCTTTGAACTCTCATCTTCTCTTTTCTCACCTTCCCTCTTGTGTGAGGTAGTCTAAGTCTCACTGGTATTGTTGCCTTGTGGATCTTTTTGTTCCTCTCTTTTTCCAAATGAAAATTTTGGCTTGGAATTGTCGTGGTCTCGGCCGTGAACCGACAATTAGATGTATTCGTGCCATGAATAGGCTTCATCGGCTTGATATCCTGTTTTTGTCGGAGACCAAGGTTCAATCGCTCAATATTCAACTTGCTCTTCAATGTATTGGTTTTTCGATGTGTATTCAAATCCCTCCGGTGGGTCTCAAAGGGGGTTTGTTCTTGGCTTGGAAGCATGGAATTGATCTTGAGCCTGTCGATTAGGACTCTCATCAAATTTCCTGTTTAATTTATTTAGATCCTCCGAATTGCCCTTGGTTACTTCTGTTTATTTATGCTCCTCACTTGAGCCTTGGGAGGGTGGATTTTTGGGAGCAGATTGCTGGTATTGGGAATTCTTTTAGCGGTCCATGGCTATTGTTGAGGGATTTTAATTGCATCATTTTCCCATCGAAGAAGAGTGGTGGGCATCCTTTGAAGATTTGTGCATTCCAGTGCTTTGGTTGATTTGGGTTTTAATGGGAATCGTTTTACTTGGAGTAATCATAGAGTTGGCAGAGCTAACATTTGAGAACGCCTTGATAGAGGATTGGCAAATCAGAGCTGGATCCAATTTTTTCCAAATTCTCTAATTAACCTCCTTCCTGTTGTGGATTCAGATCATTGCCCTCTCATTCTGTCTACAACTGGTTCTTATCAGCATCTTCCCAAACCTTTCAAGTTCGAAGCCTTTTGGACTAAAGATCTCTCTAGTCATGATGTAGTAGCAAGTGCTTGGTTACCAGAGACTTTTGGCTCCCCAGCTTTCTCTCTCAGCAGGAAATGGAAGAATACAAAAATTGCCTTCAAAGCCTGGAATCATCATCATTTTGAAAGGATTCAATCTTGCATCAAGTCTCTTATGTTTGAAATTAATGTAATACAGAGCAACCCACATTCGTTGGGAAATGCCACTAAGGAAAAATCTCTTCAAGAAGCCCTCCACAGACAATTGAGTAGAGAAGAGATTCTATGGAAACAGAAGTCCAGGGAGCTTTGGCTCACTTGTACTGACCTCAATACTAAGTTTTTCCATACTTTCACAGCATGTCGAAGAAGGTAATAATTCTATATCTTTCTTGAAAACTACTGATGGAGCCGTCTTAAATAGCAAGAATGATATTGGTACGTATATGGTGAATCATTTTACAAATTTATTCTTTACTACCAGCCTTATGTTTGATGATTCCTTAAACGTTCTGTTTGATGTTGTTATCAATGATGAGGAAAATTCTGTGTTATGTGCTATACCTGATGAGGTAGAGATTTTCCAAGCCATTTCTAGTCTAAGTCTTCATAAAGCACCTAGCCCTTACGGTATGACAGGTTTGTTCTATAAGACTTACTGGCCTATAGTGAAACAGAATGTTATTGCCTTTGTATAATCTTTTTTTAGGGGTGGTTTCATGCTCAAAGAGTTTAACCACACCAATATTGCTCTCATTCCTAATGTTGATAATCCTATCCAGGTGAATCAATTCAAACCTATTAGTCTTACTAATTTCAATTACAAGATCATTTCTAAAATCTTATCCATGATTTAAGCCCTTACTCCATAAAATCATTTCTCCAACATAATCCGCTTTTTTTAAGGGTCGATCTATTTATGATAATACTATGTTGGCCCATGAAATTTTTCATTCAATGAAGTAGAAACAGGGCAATGGGGGGGCTCATGGCTTTGAAATTGGATATGGAAAAGGCTTTTGATTCCATGGAATGAGAATTCATTCTTAAAATTCTTAGGTTGTTGAGATTTAACTCTATTTGGACTCAATGGATCAAACAATGCATTACCACTACTTCCTTTTCCATCATGCTGGATGGTTCTCCTTTTAGTAATTTCTATCCCACCCGTGGTCTTAGGCAAGGGGATCCTCTATCTTATTTCCTTTTCATTTTGGGTATTGAAGCTCTTTCCAGGCTTATTTTGAGAGAAGAAGGCCTTGGTAATTTGAATGGCATTAAAATTGATAGAAACAGCCCCTATCTCTCACCTTCTCTTTGCGGATGACTTGATAATTTTTTTCAAAGCAAAAGCTAGTGAAGCTCGAACCATTCTACATTGCCTTTCCACCTACTCCAACTGGTCTAGCCAACATATAAACATCGCCAAGTCATCTATGTTCCTTAGTAAAAATTGTAAGCCTGCTACCATTGTTTCCAT
Organism: Betula pendula; assembly: GCA_900184695.1. Taxonomy (NCBI): domain Eukaryota; kingdom Viridiplantae; phylum Streptophyta; class Magnoliopsida; order Fagales; family Betulaceae; genus Betula; species Betula pendula. The sequence goes on along the minus strand of FXXK01000046.1, from coordinate 1,123,356 downwards.
TAAGAGTATCCTCAATATTTCCCATATCCCCTCCAAGGCCAAATACCTTGAAATACCTCTATTTTTTCACAAAAGCAAAAAGAAAACTTTTTCTGAACTCAAAGACAAAATCCTTGCTAAGGTTTAGGTTGGAGAGCTAAATTACTTTCTCAGGCTGCTAGAACCACTCTCATCAAGTCAGTTGCTAATGTCATTCCTTCTTATATCATGTCTCTTTTTTTGTTGCCTAAGACTTTTTGCAATGAGCTTAATTCTATTTTGAGGAAATTTTGGTGGGGTTTTCCCCAAAATAAAAGTCATAACCTCTCCCTTCTTGCTTGGGATAATATCTGCATGCCTAAATCCTTGGGAGGTCTTGGTATAAGATCCATGGTTTTTATGAATAAAGCTTTGCTTGCTAGATTGGGTTGGAAGTTGATCTCTAATCAGCCTTCTCTTGGGGTAGATGTTCTTAAGTGTAAATATCTTAAGAATGGCTCTGCTTTTCTAAATACTTCAGTTTCCCATTATTCTTCTTGGTTGTGGAAAGGTCTTTTGAAAACTAGAGAAGTTGTGGAAAAAGGGGCTTGTTTAGCTATTGCGAATGGTCATGATGTCGACGTTTGGAATTCTCCTTGGATTCCTTTCATTCCCTCTTTTAAGCCCCCCCTAACCCAAATTTAGTTGTTATTCCTTCTTATCAGGTGGCTGATTTGATTGACCCCCATACTAGGAATTTGAATTATTTTTTGCTGAATGACCTGTTTGATTCAGAATTTGTTCAGCAGATTCAAAAAATTCATGTTCCTCAATTGGTATCCTTAGACAGATGGAATTGGGTTCCTGCCTCTTCTAGTCAATTCTCGGTTTGATCTGCTCATGAAGTGGTCTCTCAAATTACTACCAATCTCCTCTATCTTCTAAAGACTGGAACTGCCTTTGGGGCCTTGAGATTCAACATAAATTGAAACATCTTCTTTGGAAGATTGCTTGGAATATTCTTCTTGTTAGAGCTAACATTGGTAGATTTGTTCATTCTGAAGGCCACTCGGCTTGGCAGTGTCCTTTTTGCAAAGGTCCCCAAGAAACCATCTCTCATCTCTTTCTTGAGTGCCCTTTTGCCAGAATTTTGTGGAGAAGCTCTTCATGGCCTATCAACACTGATGTCTTTAGTAATCAGCCCATATCTGAATGGATTGCAGCAATTCTCAATTTGAGCCAGGTACTTGCAGTTCCTAGTTTGGATTCTCAAAAGTTTCAGCTTCATGCGACTATTACTTTGGATCACATTTGGTTTGTTAGGAACTATTTAGTTCATAATGATGTTTAGCCTAAGATTCTTCAATCAATCCAAAAAATTTCAAGAACTATAAGAGTTCACACTCTAGCTTGGATAGATGCAACAACTCCTTCTCTTTGGTCTCCTCCTCTGATTGGTAGCTTCAAAGCTAATTTTGATGTGGTAGTAAGAGTAGATTTTGCTGTTGCAGCTGTTGTAATAAGTAATCATGCAGGTGATATTATTTATGCCGTCACCAAATGGATTTCCACACTTGATCGATGTTGCTATTGGTGAAGCTCAAACTGCCATTTTGGCTACTCATGCAGCTGGATCATATGGGGTTGGTAATCTTATTCTTGAAGGGGATGCTATTAACATTATCTTGACTATTCAAAATCCCAATTTGTTTTTGAGATGGAATTTTGCAAATGTAATTGCTGATATTAGACTTAATTTGCTTGCTTTTCCAGTTTAGAAAACTGTAAAAGTTTCTAGGTGTGCCAATGTTCATGCACACTCTTTAGCTAGATAGGTCGCTTTTAACCTTGTGTTTGGAAGCATTTTCAATTGGTCTCTTATTCTCACTTCCATTCGGATTAAGGATGGGAAAGACCATCCCTTATAACCCTTTATTCATTTGATTAAAAAGAAAAAAAAAAGAAGATATTTAGGAACACATAAAACGGCATGCTATTTAGAGCAAATGAAAAAAAGGCAAGTCTCGTTGTGTAAATGACATTAAAATGCATGCCGTTCAGCGCTGTAACTTAAACTAAAAAAAAAAAAAATCCTTGTCGTGTATGTTTCATGAAGTTGCTTTGAAGGAAAATTAGATACTCTCTCAAACTCACATTCAATGTGTAATGTCTCTCCAACTAAAAGATTGCATTAATATTTTATATAAACTAATAAAAATTTGCAATATACTCATCTTGTCTTACAAAAAGACAAAATTGCTTTTAATTTTTTTTTAATAAGACAAAAATATTTTTTTTTCATTTTTAATTTTTTTTTAATTAGATATTTTTGTCATTTAGAAGATATTACAAATTTTTAGTAATTTTGGGATAGACATTAATGCAATCTTTAGTTATGAAAGACGTTACAAATTGAGTATTAATTTGATGAAATATATATATATATAGATATATAGTATATATATTATAGTATATATCTATATATATATTTTCAAAATTTTAATTCAAACCAAGTAAACAATATGATAGAAGCAAGCATCGATCTACTGATTATTAGCATCATATACATTATATATAGGCCATATTTACAATATAAAACAAAGTACATTTGACTCATTGAGCATCCCATAGCTAGAACTAGAATGATTTAATTAACCCTAAAAACTTTTCTCTTGGACCTTCTCATCATCATCCTCTCCTCGAAGTCCTCTGCTTCAAAGGGAATCCTTAAAACTCCTTGATTGCAGAAGCCATATTCTTCAGCTGACCTGCAGAGCAACTCCAAGAAATCTGCATCTGCCAGCGCCGTTGTGTGAACCATAAATCGCCGGCAGCTATCACTGTTCATCCCCACAGATATAGGGACGTAACCTCTAGGCCTCGGCGGCCGCTTCACTCCTCCGGCAGCCGCTCCAACTAATTCGCTCAACTTACTCCCCCTGCCTCCCATTTCTGCAAATCTTCTACCTCTTTAAAGCTTCGAATAATATTACACACATTTAAAGCCCCATGCATGTAGTACTTACTGTCCTTGCTGTGTGTCCTATATACATTTTTTTTTTCAATAAACATATTTTAATTTGAGGAGACGGCATGCCGTAACCACAAGGTTATTAATTAATTAACAGTCCCTACTAAAATAAAATTGTTTACTGTAACATCACGATATTCTTGCTGTAGCAATCTCATCTGGGGTGAGAAACGCATCCAATTGTGTGAATCAGAGAACAAGTCTTCCTTGCCGACCCTGTTCGATCGATCTCTAGAAATTTCCAATATTTGTCTTTTAAGGGAAACAAAAAAAAAAAACCATTCATTATTCTTGTTTTTATTCACATACACACCATGTGCAATCCTAGTCTTTGACAATTCTAAATGGATGTACCGAAAAAGTACTAGATTGAACATTTTGTATTGAATATGTGATTGCTAATTAAAAGGAAATTATCCATGGAATATTCCACCTCTTATGGCTGTAAATGAAAGCTACACGTAAACTTATATAATTTTATTTATATTATTTTTAGAGAAATGTTATTCACAATTTTAATTTTATTTTTATTATTTTTAAATGATCAGCAAAGCAAAATCATGGTTTAGATAACCGGATGCATAATCTATTGGAAAAGAATTTTGACTCATTTTGTTTAAATTTAAACAGTATAAGGGTTCTGGAGATGCTCTTATGGCTGTAAATGAAAGCTGTATGTAAATTTGTATTATTTTGCTTTTATTATTTTTATAGTATTATTTAAATTTGTAATGTGAATATGTGAAGTGTTTAAAAAGATAAATGAATTCTCATCCTAATATAATAGATAGAGTTTGAATTGTTGTGATTATAAGTCTTTATATAAATATGTGTGTGTTTACGTGAAGGTGAGTTTATTTATGTGTATGCAGGTGTATATGTGCGTATATTAATAAATTTATAACATACTATAAAACATTATATTGATGGAAGATTGGATTATCTAAGATTCGAGTTAATTTATTTAATTAACTCAAATGATAAAATTTTAATAATATTAAGAAAAAAGTGCACATACTCCCCCTCAAACTACCACAACATTTTAATGTGCTCTCCAAACTATCAATTGTGTCAAGGTCTTCCTAAATCACCAAAAATTGTGTTATGCCCCCCCCCCAAAGGCTAGCAAAAAGACAAAAGTGACTCTTAAAATTTTGTAATAAGACAAAAATATCATTATAATTTTTTTTAAAAAAAAAGACTAAAACTAAAAAAAAACATTATTTATTTTTTATAAAATTAATTATAAAAATAAGGAGTGGTAATTTTGGGGGTGGGGGGACATTTTTCTATATAAAAAAAATTATAAAATTAAAAAAAAAACAAAACAAAAATTAAAAATTAAAGAAACTAAACAAATAATAATAATAATAAAAAATTCAAGGGGCCACCCCCTTGGGGTTTCTTTCATTTTTTTTTAAATAATTATTATTTTTTTTTTAATTTTTAGATTTAAAAAAATTAAGTTTTTTTATATAGTTTAATAATTTTTTAATTTTGTGAAGGTTATTTTTGTCATTAGGAGACATTCACATTTTTTGGTAATTTATGGGGGATATTGACATAATTGATAATTTTGGGGGACATTGACAATTTGGTGATAGTTTGAGGGAGGCATGTGTACTTTTCCCAAATATTAATTAACTACTTATTAGTATGAATATACAAAATAATAAAAAAAGAATGCTAATTAAGCAACTCATGAATAAGCTCAAGTTCATTCGAAAAAATAATTGAACAGATTGTTTAGTTCGGTGATAAGCTTAAACTTGACTCATGTTTGAAAAAGGAGGGGTGGCCACCTAGCTGAATGGTGGCTCATGCGGGCCACACCTAATTGAGGAGTGACTTGTACAACAACCCCCAACTGAGGGATGGCTTGCAATGGTGTGTCGTTCGAGTCAACCCTATAGGGGTGTTTGCCACCCCTTTTCATTTTTTGTTTTGTTTTGTTTTTGTTTTCTTTTTCACATTTTAATGTAATACTTATATAAGCAATTTTAGACAATTTAGAAGAAACGAGGGAAATGAAAAAAAGAGAAAGATTTAAGGAATTAATAGTTGGATTTAAAAATCCAAACAATTAACTAAAATGGCGTGATTACTCAAGAAAAAAAAATTAATTCTCCTTCATTTTTTTTTTTGGTAGGAGGTCGGTTTATCGTTACACCTGGTCCTACCAAGTGAGCATCACTTCTTGAATCTTAGACCGAGCCATCCAACCCAAAAGAAAAGCCTCGGCCTTCAGAGTGAATGTAACCTAACTGGAAGAGCCCATTATGGCCCCCCACCTCCAAAAAAAAAAAAAGAAAAAACAAAAACAAGAGGACGATCTAGAAAATTAACGACGCCGTTTGGAGAAGCGTCTTCTTTGCCAAAGCCCAAATATTAGAATGTGCTTGTGCTGGCGGTGAGCGGTGACTGACGCAACTACTGGTGCTCCTGCGACGGTCGTGGCGGTGACGGTAATGCAAACAACGCGTCCCCTCTGAATTTGAATTTTTTTTTTTCAGAATTTATACTGGATGCCTAACTGAACATCATTATTATGTTGTTTTTGATGGCCCAAAATGGTCATGGATTTTATCATTACCAAGAATCTTCTTCTTTTTTTTTTTGTTCTTTTGAGATCAATTGCTAAGAACACCATGCTCCAATGAGTTTTTTTAATCCAAAATTGTTTAGAGATAAGTAGTCCTTCAAATGGCTTTCCGGTTTAGCATACTCTGATGCCTAGCTATTGGAATTTGTATTGCATGTATTTCATTTCTTACGGGTCCATGTTGATGCCTCTTGGAAATCAAATGGATATTAAGCATTTTGAGTTACAAATACGTCTTCTAAGATGGGTCTTTTTTTAAAAAAAATTGAATCATGCATCACAGCTGATGGTATAAGATAATCCCACAATTTCACATTCTCATATTCATGGAAATGATTTTACATGGGTCCGAGGTTACCTAACAGGGGTGGGTACACAAAGTGACTTTGCCTTGGAAGGGTTCCTCGTCAATAAAAAAAATATTCATGGAAATGATGCTTTGCATTGCGTGTGCTGCAATTTCATAAGGGCCATTGCCTACTGGTGCCATCTAAGTAGGGTCCTAGGAGGGGTGACTTGGGTATGCTCCTACCCTTCAGCATTTTTCATGAAGCCGCTTCAAGGCTCGAATTTGTGCATAACACTTGGCAGCCTAGGGCTATACCATTGCCCTGGACAGTTGCTGTAATTTCATCCCCCCACACACATATAGATCTATTTGCTATCTATCTATCTATCTATTTATGAGTGTGTATATATAGTGTATGAAAGTTGGACACAGAAATATTGTGAGCATGTCATATGTAATGTAATACCCAGTTGCACCACATATATGATATCATTGCTGTGGGATAAAACTAATGAAGAGCTTTTTCTTTTTTTCTAATTTCTTTTTCCATAAAAGCATACGGTTCCCAAATAAGTGGTTTCTCCGTTGTTTTAGGAACTCTAGGTGTACGAGAGATGTCCAGGTTTCGAGCACTGTGGCAATCTTCTCTGAACGCAACTAAGAAAGGTACTGTAAGATTACCATCTTGATCTCAAGCCTCTGGAGAGTGTACCTGTAGCTATGTTTGTGGGGTTGTCTTTGTTGTCATGAAGCAGTACCTTATTTTCTCTTCAATATGCTTTAGAATGTAATGGTTAGCCATGCTTCTAATCAATATCTGAGTCCATGCACTACATAGTGGATTATGAAATGTCGAGGGATTTCCTTATCTATCACTATGTTATGCATGATATTACATGTATGATCATTACTTATGACTTTTTTCGATTTATTTTTCTTGCAAAACCAATCTGTAGCTCTCACGTGGAATGTTGAAGACTTGATGCCTCCTACAGAAAGATATATATTCAATTTTAATTCAAAGGAAGAACTAAAAAAGTGGCATCTATATTCAGATTCTGAATATGGAGGTATGTATGTACTTGAGTTCAATTCTATGTTGCATTCATATTTATGGAACAAAGTGTGTCTGAATGCAATTTTGCTGGTGTCAGTCCTTTATTCTGTACTAATGAAATCAGCTCAATTGCCAAACCTGTCCTGGCTCAATGTCATTGATAATCATGAAGTTAATCTTGGTATTACTGTCTAGAATAAATATATATGTCAACTCCTATGTCTACTTTGTATCAACCAAAAGTGATGTGTTCTTTAAAATTATCATTGAATTTATGATAAATCATTATTGACTTTTGATTTAATGGTGATTTTAAAAGTCACATAAATTTTGGTTGACACAAGGTAGACATGAAGGTTGACATATATCATTACTCTACTGTTTGAGGTTATTTTAGAGAATGCTGGGAGACTTATATAAATGTCAATGTTTATTTGTATTCCAGGTTTGTCCTCAGCGTCTTTGGAGATCAAAGAATTTGATAACAGAAACAGTGGTACTGCTGAACTCATCCTTTTGCAAGTTGTAACATATCAGTTTAATCTCCACAGCTGATTTTTTCCAGTTATAGTGGCTCTGACTACCCTTTTTATATTCTGGGAATACGGGACCTGAATTTTCTTTTTCTCGTGAAAAGAAGGGCAATAAACTTTAAAGATAATTGTGTTCTTTGAATACCTATTATGTTGTATGATAGCTGTAATGAAACCTTAATGAGGAAATTGAATAGGAAAACTATGAAATGGAATGGAGCTCACTATTCTGCGTAGCTCCCTCCTTCACGTTCCTTCATTTAATAGGACAAGATACAGGAATATTTTGTACTGTGACAGCTATAGAATGACACTTCACTAGTTCCCTAGCCTTTCTTCTAGAAGGTCTACATACCACTCCTCATACTCTTAGGAAATTACACACCATTCCACAAATATTCCCATATTCTCTCTAACACTCCCCCTCAAGCTGGAGAATATATATCATATAAGTCCAGCTTGGAACAAATGAGTTCTAATCGATTATGAGAAAGAGACTTTGTGAACACATTAGCAAGTTGATCTCCAGATCTCACAAAAGGTGTAGAGACATCTCCACTCAATATTTTATCCCAAATGAAATGACAATCAACTTCAATGTGTTTTATTCTCTCATGGAACAATGAATTAGTTGTAATGTGCAACTTGATTATCGCAGTATAGAGGAATAGGTGTAGGAACAAAAAATCCAATTTGTTGAAGAAAATGCCATAATTATGTCAATTCACTAGTTGTATGAGCCATAACCCTATACTTTGCCTCTACATTAGATTGAGCAAGCACTATCTGTTTCTTTCTTTTCTAAGTAACAAGGTTACCTCCTAGGAATGTACAATATCTAGTAGTAGATATTCTATCAGAAGGGGATCCTGCCCAATTTGTATCTGTAAATCCTTCTATCCCAAGATGTCCATTTTTCCTATATAGAATACCACAACCTGGGAATTTCTTTTGATATTGTATAATATGAATCACATCATCCCAATGTGAAATTGTAGGTGCTTCCATATATTGGCTTATTACACTAACTACATAAAAGATATTTGGCCTGGTACTAGTAAGATAATTTAATTTTTCCAAGTTGCTTGTATCTACTAGGATCACCAAACAACTCTCCATCATCTTTCAAAAGTTTTTCATTTGGGTCCATAGGGATAGGGACATCAATAGGACGAGCACCCAAAAGTCATTTTTCTTCCAACAAGTCTAGTACATATTTCCTCTGAGATAGATTAACTCTTTCCTGAGATCTAGCAACTTCAATGCACAAGAAATACCAAAGTTTTCCTAGGTCTTTGTTCTAAAACTTCTCTAGAGAAAACTGTTTTAGTCTAGCAATTCCTCATAGTCACCCCCAATAATTACTTCGTCGTCCACATAAACCACAAGTAAGATATATCTAGCATCTGTATGAAATGGACTATCAAATAATCAATTTGACATCGAAGAAGACCAAAATCCATTACCACATTTGATAGAGCATCCATTTCTACTTCCAGGGCGTGCCTCCAACCAGGATCAGATAGTGCATCTTTAAATGTCTTAGGAATAGACACACTAGAAAGGTGAGAAATGAAAGAAGAAAATGAAGGAGGTAATGATTGATAAGAAACAAAGTTATCAAGAGGATGCTTGGTGACACAAGAGCAAATACCTTTCTGGAGAGCAATAGGTAATGAATTTGAGTATGGAGGAACTGGATTTGAAGACTCCGTGGAAGTTAGGGGAAGCACGAGGTGTGATGGTCAAGAACATCAAGTGTAAACCTGTAGCAGAGCAGATTTCTAAAGGGGCACTGTCTTTGACAGACTAGGTGAAAAGGGGATAGGTGTAGGAAGAGGAATGTCAAAGAGAGATGCCTTGGAAGATATGGGTTCTGAAGAGTAGGGTTGGGACTCAAAAAAGGTAACTTTAGTAATAACCAAAGTATGGCTGAAAAATAGCGTTGTGGTACCTATAACCTTTTTGAGTTTGAGAATATCCAAGGACAACACACTTTGTGGCTCTTCGATCAGGTTTGTCAAGGCCTGGTCCAAGGTTGCGAGGACAACAAGTACAACCAAAAAGCCAAGGCGGTAGGGAAAAGAGTGGTGAGTGTGGAAATAAAATGGAATGAGGAGATTCACCATTCAGAATAGAAAAAGGCATTCTATTAATGAGATAACATGCAGTAAGAACAACATCACTCCAAAAGCGTTTTGCAACATGCATATGAAGCATGAGAGCCCTAGTTACATCCAGTAGATGAAGATTCTTACACTCAGCAACTCCATTTTGTTGTGGAGTGTATGCACAAGAGGCCTGATGCACAATGCCTTTTTCAACAAGATAAGTGGTAAAAGTCTAAGATAAGTATTCTTTAGCATTATTAGCTCGTAGGGTACGAATTTTCTGGCCAAATTGAATCTTAGCCTCTTTACGAAAAAATTGAAATATAGAGAACAACTTAGAATGAATTTGCGCTAAGAATAACTAGGTCATAAGAGAATGATCATCCACAAAGGTTACAAAATAGTTATAGTATTTGATGCAACATGAATAGGACCCCAAATAGTAGAATGAACCAACTCTAAAGGACTAAACACTCGACTAATAGGACGAGATGGAAAAGACACATGATGATGCTTACTAAGGTGACTAGCTTCACATTGAAAGGGCAAGACATTATTAATGCCTATAACTTGACGTTGCAACATAGGTAAAGAAGGATGACCCAAGCGACAGTGCCACTAGAAGGGAGTCAGAGATGACTGGAGAGTGCGCGGGGATGTAAGATACCGGGTGCAAAAGTCAAATAGTAGAGGCCACCAACCTCTTGCCACATGCCAATCATCTGCTGAGATGCGAGATCTTGAAAAATACACAAGGAAGGGTAAAACCAAATAGAACATTAAAGAGCCTAGTAATTTTACTGATAGACAACAATTGAATGGAAACAAGAACATGTAAAACAGATAGTAAGTGAATATAAGGAGTGAGATGTGTAGTTCCAAAGCCTCGAACTTAGGTTAGGTAACCATTAGCAAGGGTAACACTTTGAGGAGATGTAATTAGATGGTAATCAGACAAGCTAGTGAGCGCACAGTCATATGTTCATTCGCACTAGAGTTGATGATCCAAGGATTGTGAGTGGAAGTGAGGAAACAGTGAAATACTACACCTGACTGAGCTAGAGTAGCTGTGGAAGTAGAGGAGAGGCCCTCTTATGAGCCAAGTACTGAGCATACTCATCTCGAGGGATGAAAACTAAGTCAGACTCAGCAACTGTTGTGGGTAAGGTTGTGATGGGATAGGAGATGATGCTGGGGTAGAATCATCTTGAGTAGAAGCCTGGTTGGCAGCCCAAGAGGGTTTGCCATGAAGGGTTCAACAAAAATAATGGTGTGATTATTTCGGCTGCAATAAGTACACTTTTGGAGTCACGACCACTAGAATGCCCGCCTCCCCGAGAATCTCGACCACCACGAGTACTACAATCACCCCTACCACCACATCCTCTTCGTGAACCACCAGAATTCCCATGGGAAGCAACTAGGGCATAACTCTCATTCAGACCACAGGAATCGCCAGAAAGAGTATGGCGCTGGAGTTGAGCATACGCCTCATAAAGAGTCGGAAGCTCAAGACTACACAAAATCTGCTCTTGTATTGACCCAAACTCCAGCCTCAGGGCACTAAGAAAACGTACAACAACGAGATTGTTGTGTTGTTTTTCCATCTTTCCAAGATCAGTTGAGAGTGGCTGATATAAGTTTCTTTCCTCCAGAATCCGCATCATCTGAGAATAAAATCCTAACAAGCTCTGTGTTCCCTACTTGAGCCCAAAGTATTGCTTAGAAATAGTATATAATCTTGTGATGTTCTGCACACCACCATAAATAGGAGCCAAGCAATCCCAAATAGCCTTTGCAGTTGGCAAATGCATCAAGGTGGATTCAGCCGAAGGCTTTGGAGGAATGTCTTGCAAAGGTGCTTAGTTAATGAGCCAGTAACAGTTTGGGATGAAATTCTGATGTGGTGCTTAAATGCTTTGAAAAGTAGAGTATGAGAGCTACTTTATGCAGGTTGATTTGGAGTGCAATTAAACATGGTATGCAGTTGAATTCAGAGGAGAAGTTGATGCAGAAATCTCTTGGGAAGTTAGAGCTCGAATTATTGCAAAAGGGAGATTCAAGAAGACTACCGAGAAGTTAGGGATGTGTTACCAATGGGGATTACCAGCCTCAATAGTCTCTAAATAGCAGGCTTAAAGTCTTCTGGTTTTGTATTAGGGTGGTTAGTTTTAAATGTTAAAAGTAGTTGTTGCCATGGTTTCTAAGTTGCTTTCTTCTGTTTGTTTAGCAACTGAGTTCCACTTGGTAAGCTGGAGTGTTTTGTACTTTTTCTTTTCTTTTCTTTTCAGTAAAAGCTATCTTATTCTTCAAAAATAAGAGAAAAGAACATGCATCATGGTGGAGCTGATATCGGGCATCAAGCTAAAGAGTGAAATGGGGATAAGATAAAACAGACAAGGAGAGCTTTATCCCAGGACCCAGATAAGAATGGGTATCCTCAACCAAATGGTAGGTCTGAAAACAAAAAACAAAAAACAAATTTCCCTTCTCCGGCAATCACATACCTCGCCGACAACTACAAGGAGGCGGCTGGTCAAGCCACACAACATCCACGAAATCAAAAAGAGACAACGACCATGGCTTCTCCGGCCACCACACACAAAAGACAAAGTTGACGTCCACAGTCAGCACACACAATCACCGGCGATACTTCTATTACCTTCAAACCGAACAGATTGCACTGGTATCAACACCATACACCTACCCTGAACCATTTAGATTATCAGGGGCTTCATTTCCACAGCCTTGGTGAAGGAAATAGTGGCAATGGTGGCATCATTTACCCATTATGGCTGTGGTGATAACAGTGCCAGTAACTCCAACCCCAAGGTGCAGACGAACAAAGGGGATCCTTCAAACTTGTTGCATAATGAAAAGAAAATAAAAAGAGAAGAGAAACAAAAAAATTGCTCTACACGATTATTCTACTGAAATGCTCTGATACCATGTAATGAAATGAGACTTGAGGAAATTGAAAAGGAAAACTATGAAATGGAATGGAGCTCACAATTCTGCTTCATTCATTTAAGAGAAGGACAAATACAAGAACATTCTGTACTGTGACAGCTATAGAATTACACCTCATTAGGACACCTAACCTTCTTCTGGAAGGTCTACATACCACTCCCTCTTACTCTTAGGAAATTTCACACCATTCCACAAATATTCTCATATTCATTCTAACAGTAGTCAACATTGTTGACCAAAGAAAGGGTTGTTGCTTGAGTTTTTGACAAGACACACAGGCTGGTGGAATAATTATTTCTCTAGAAAAGGGCCTGGTAACGTTCTTAACAAACTTGTGTTAGAATACCTTCTATGATATTATGGAAGAATGCAATAAGCATAAGTTTGCAATTCTTTCACAAATCTTTACCCTGTTCGAGTTCTGTTGCTTCATTTAGACAGTTTCTTGTCTGTTCTCATAACTCATAACTGCCTCAAACACCTTACATTCTAGTCATCATATTTGACATGGCCTTTCAGTATGGTCAATTTGGAGCAGTCATATAGCAGATATTCACGAGCTCGAGTCTCCTTGCTATAACCACTCCTTTTTGGATCGAGGGTGGAGCTCTTGTGCCATCATCATCATCTATTTTTGTTTTTGTTTTTTTTTTTTGGTCTCTTTTGGCTATTGTTTCATATGCTCATGTCAATGAAACATGGGAATCTATAATAGTAAAAGAAATATAGGTCATTTTCAACTTCCAACAAGGAAAGTTTGTGAACCCATGCTAAAATTTTTGCAAGATCCATTAATCTCTACTTTTTCCAAACAGCCTACTTTAGATGCCTTTTGATTTCTGATACAATTATCATTTCAAATTTATTTGATAGGGATTTTCTCTGGGAACCTTTCCTTGGATGTAACTGAGGGTTCTAAATGGAAAATTACTCGCAGTGGCTTCTGTGGAATGCGGTCCAAAAAGGTGAACGCTAGCTCCAAGATTCTAAGGAATTTTTTAATCAAGAGCTGGAATTGAACATAACAAATTTGTGTTCATTTAAACTAATATTAGCTATTGTTATGTAGTACCTCTTTAGACCTATATAGTTGCACATTTTTTATTGTTGGCTACACCATGCTATCAATATGTGTAGTTTCTACCTTTATGGTTTGCACAAATTGCTTGGTTAATGGGTCTTTCACTTGGGCTTTTGGATTTCAAAAATGTTCATTTTGAACGCAAAAAATGGCATGATTGTTGATGGCTCCTCCTTTTTTTAATGACTCTATTACAATAGATTCGTTCGTGTAATTTTTTTTTTTTTATAACTAATCGAAATATCATAAAAAGCATAAGGCGCCCCATGAACACAGAAAGTAATTTCATTTTAATGTGTAGAACAGCCCCTCATTCATTTCTCTTAATATCCCATCAGAGGCAACTTTAGTTGAGCAGTGTTTTTCCTTAACAATTTTTATCTTCTGCAGTTTGATGGCTTCATTGATTTGGATGCATATGATACAATAGCACTGAAGCTTAAAGGAGATGGAAGATGCTACATATCTACTGTGAGTATTCTTTCCCCTGTTTATGAGATAAGAGAAGGAAATAGAAAATCAGCACTTGTATCTGCACTTGTGGTCTTTCTTGGAACATTATTCATTTGTAAAACTTGTGAGTTTTGTATTGAACCTCTATTAAATTCTGATGTAGATCTATACAGAAAATTGGGTCAATTCACCTGGACAACAGGAAGATAACTCGTGGCAATCTTTTGTTTTTGTACCAAAAGATAATTGGTATATTGCAAAGGCAAGTTTCACTTTCCTCAGGTTCTATGCTTAGAAACGTTATATTATGAACTTTGATGTAACTGCATGTGCTTATGAACATAACATGGGTAAACTAAATAAAGTTATGACCATATTAGATGCAGAAGTTTTAGTAAAATGAGGTTTTCCGTTATTTTTTTTTTTGATAAGTAAGCAGAAATTTTATATAAAAAAAGCGTAAGGCGCCCCTAAGTACACTAGAAGTATACAAGAGAAAACCTAAACAAAAAGCAAGAAAACAAAAAATAAACCCCAAGCCCCCACCACAACACCCCTAAACCCGCAAGCACGATCTATTTTTAACCCTGCTAGACCCAATACTTCCCACATCAAAGTTAAGGGAACATTCTAAATTTTTTCGTTCCCTCCAACCCTTTGGTTTTACAAAAGAGCCCCCTTCGTCCACAAACACACCCTCTTCGTCCACAAACACACCCTCCCGCTTATGACCCTCCTCGATGTCTCTCAACAGATCAATGAAGCCTTTCTCATTATCCCCACACGAGATACCCAAAATGAGGTTTTCCGTTATTAAAGCATTTGTTTTGAGAACATGGAGTTAACCGATAGACGCACATTAGTCAAGAGCATTCGTGCATGGTGAACCTTCATGAACTTGTGATACGAACTTCAGGCAAAACTCACCCTTAAAAACAGGCTTGCAAAGAGAGTGTCAAAGAGCTTATATATATATGGTTAAGATTACACCTAATCAATTTGTGACACTTAAAATCGTAACAACCTAACAATTAGTTGATGATACGTGGAAAATTATACCACCTCGTAGATCCTATTCCCAATGAAAAAGGAAAGAATTTTAATTGAAACAAATAAGAAGAGTGCTACATACATTCCCAAGTGTTCACTCCTAATCACCATTAGATGAAATAACAAATGAAAGTACATGTAGCATCCAGTGTTAATTTTCACTGTCATGCCAAGGAGTGAGCACTTGAGAGTATGTGATTTCTTGTCAAATAATGGTGGAGTTGTGGTTTGTGGGAGGTGGGCTTGGGGTTGTATTAAAGGCCCTTGGACCTATGGGCTGCACAATGCTAGATAGTTCTCTCCCTTTCATAAAGTCCCCAACAAGCTCTATATGCACTTTGTACTCTACATACACTATATAAGGTAACTATTATGATGCATGAATATGTTGTGCAACATAATGGTGCAACATAATGGATGTCAAAAACACCATGGTGCTTTTGCATTTCTGCAACTTTTATTACTTCAAATAGATGTGTAAATTATATTTTGGTTTATGCTTAAAATTCAACTGGCCTTTGCAGATTCCTCTTGCTAGATATTTACCAACATGGAGAGGCAATGTTATAGATGCAGAAATGGAAATGAATCCATCTCGTATTCTTGGAATGTCTCTGTCTGTTAATGCTGAAGGTGGTATGCCAGGCGCTAGATCTGGACCGGGCGATTTCAGGGTTGAAATTGATTGGATCAAGGCGTTGAGAACACAATAAGTCTTAGACTACGTTGGAGAGGATAAATTGGCTGTATTAAGGCGCTGATTTTGTGTTATAGTGACATTTTTGTTATTGAACTTTGATCAACAAAAGGAGCTTTCAGTGAGTAGACCTTTTTTATTTCTTTTGTTCTTTTTTATTTTTCCTTTTCGGCTGTAGGTAATCCAACCAGTAAGCAGAACAAGTATGAGAATTCAAAGCGAGGATGACTGATGATCCTTTATCCTAAGGTGTGCACTGCAAGCGTAAAAAGGTATTGCGAATAACGGGGGCGACAATTTCCACTTCTAACCGATAGAAATTTTCAATAATTTTGTTGTTTAGAGTGTTAACAATTCAGATAATAACTGTGAGAGAATTTTTATAAAGCTCAGATGTCCGAATAGATGATTAGACCGACCAAAATTTAAGAAACTCGCAAACTCATAAAAATCTTTCCTGTTAAGGATAGCTTTGAATGGTTTTGATTTTTCTTTTATTTTTTGTTCTGGTCAGCAAGTAGCAGTCGACATCAGCAAGTGGCAGTCAACGTAGTCCGAGAAGAGATGTGCCCAACAATTTCGGATACAGAGACCCTAGCTTTACAACGAGGCACGTGATTTCCAACCCGTAGAGCTGGGGTTTCACGTGGGCATTTGGAGCCACGGTGGACCACTTGGGAGTTTGTCAGACATGAAACTCCTCAGATGGTCCCACTGATGGATGTGCCACCTCACCTGACTACATCTCTACGCTAACTCCAATTCATTCTAATTTCGTAAAGCCTTCAAAATGCTCTTCTACATGGTTTATTGTCTGTTTTCAACACGCTTGGCTTGGAAGAAGTCTCTTTCTTGTCACTAAAGGAAGATGCTGGTGCAACAAGTGGGCAAAAAAATTGGATTAGATGGATCATAAACAACAAATGCACCTATAAACTTAGACATGAGAGAGAAAAAGACAGGCACAAAATCTTTGATTCTCTGAAGATACTTGAATATATGCTTAATTGCTACCTAACATAACAGCAAAACTACGATGAGACTAAGGACCATGAAAAGAACAGATGTTTACAATGAAAGAGAAAACATAGTTGTAAAATTAACGTCTACGCCTCATATGATGACGAGACTTTGATCTTTAAGTTGCTTTAGAGATAGAAATAAGTATTGTTAAATGCTTCGATGGATATTTTGAGCTGATAAAATAGCACTTGGTACTGTATAAATTTGGTACCCAAATAGGATGTTGAGATTTGGAAGATGCAAAGCAGGTTTGCAAGATTTAGAATAGTAAAGATTTATGGATGAAGTAATTATGAAAAAACAAAAAGGTTGTTAACAGATCTGTAAGGAATATGTAGAGATTTGAGAAAAATATTATTTTCTTATACCATTTTGCTTCCTACAAGCATTTCTAAGTGAAAAAGGAAGAAAGGACCATGATTGATGATTGGATGTTATATCGATAAGATTGATCAGTGATGGAATAAGTAAGATTAGATAACAAGTAAATTTCGAGGACGAAATTATTTTATAAAGAGAGGAATATAACGCCTATGAATTTCAGTCTTGTGAAATAATTAGGGAACAAAGTTTTAATGACAAACAAGAAATTATCAATAAGTTTTTATATGTGTCTTAGACATGTCATAGAAGTTAGGAATTATTTGGGTCATGTTTTGAGGTCGTTTAAAGAGAAAATGACTTAAACGTTTAGTAAAACAATATATTTTATTGTCAACAACTCTTCCATCAAAAAGTCTGCCATCAGAAGCTTAAACGGCAAAGCAAAAGAGATCGAGTTAAATTTTCATTTGTAGCCTTTTGTCTGCATGTGCTGTAGTGCTGTCATACAAAGTGAGAGGCTTCCCTTTCTATAGATGTTTGAGGTGGCATCCAGCCTTTCCTTTTTTATGTGGGACAAATGAAGGGTATCCTATTTTATGTAAAGACTAATGTGGTTGTTCTTTGCCCATCTTGGCAGTTGCGGAGTTAAAGAATGTGTCTAAGGAGGGGCAGAAGCGGAATTAAAGTTATGTTTGAAATTGCAATTTCATAGATAATAAGTCTAATTTTAAATCAAATCGTAAAAAATAAATCATTTGAAAACTGTATTTTTAAAAAATTACGATTTGAAAATGCAAAAAATCTGCGTTTTTAAATTGCAGATAAGGAAGTATTTTTTTTAAAACGCAGAATTTTAAAGACTAAACAACAATTTTAAAGGCCAAACTGCGATTTTGCCAAACGCTTAACTGCGTTTCAAAAGCCACGTTTTAAAATCACACTTTTTAAAATCACAATCCCAAACAGACCCTAAAATAATATAATATAATGACTTTTTTTTTTTGTTCTCTTTATATACTATTTTTTTATTATAATATATAAAAGTATAGTAATTACAATTCAAAATATAAATTATAACTTAATATATTTATAAAGAAAAACATAACTATCAAACTTCATAAATATATGTCAAATTGATATATCAGTTCACATGTAGACACTAATACAAAAAAAAAATTCAGAAAAATACAAAATACAAAGTATTTAAAACGGCATCATACGCGATTTTAGAGACACAAAATCATCAAATATCAAATCTGAACTGAACCTGTTAGAAATTTCCTCCTTAATGTAAATAACTAAATTATTTTCAAGAAACCCATCCTCCATATTGTTACGAAATCTTGTTTTAACAATTTTCATAAATAAAAATGCTCGCTCAGTAGTTGCCGTAAATATTTTTAGAATTTGAATTAGCATCTCTTTTCTTAAAAAATGTATCAATTATTTTTGACTTACTCATAATGTAATCTAAAATTTGTCAGAAACTTGAAAATTTATTTATTTATTTATTAAATTTAAGAATTTTCACATTAAAGTCTAAACAAACAACTTAACAACTCATGGCTAAATTCTAATGGCACATACTCTAAATGCCAATACAACTCATAAATAGTTTCATATTAAATCAAAGCTTCAAAACATAATCAAACATACACATAAACCATAGCAAGGGGGCGCGCATTTGTTGTCTTAATAATTTTTTTTTTTTTAACCAAGGGGGGCGTGCAGTGCGTAGTGCCTTAAATATATATATATATATTTTAAAGGGGGGAGCGCGCCCTTACACAGCCCCCATCACTTTGCCACTACATCTCGGTGTGAGACTTCTAGCATAGCATGATTATTATTATTATTATTTTCTCTCTATCTCGGGACTGATTGCATTACAGTTGCCTGGTTTCAGTTTGAATTATGTTGTGACGGTGGATAATAAGTAAAGATTCAAATATTTTGTTAGCACAATGGATGCCTACTGATGTTGTGTCTTGCACTTCAAATGCCCCCAGAATTCTGCCTCTACAAATATTCTTTAACATGTTTAATATTCGGCCATCTTTTGGTACTACTTGCAAAATTTTGAACCAAAACGCCAATCTTACGAACCAACTTAGACAAACGAAATCATAAAAGTATTATCACTTAATAACTAATATTCATACTTATATTTATAAAACATATATATATATATACACACACGAGTGGGTAAACGATTTGTGCCAAACAAATTGAATCAAACTTATACAAATCAAGCTCACAATATGTCCCTTGTGCCACATATTTAAGCCAACCGAAGATATCACATGTAGTACTTGTGATATTGAAGCCACATTAGATATCAAAAATGTTAAAAAAAAAAAAAAAAATTACCGAACAAAATTTATGCTCAAACTGAAATAAAAACAAGATTAAACTCAAATAGAATTTGAATGAATTATTATGGATAGAGTTTTCCTTCAAATTGGATTTAAAGAATTTCTTTCAACACAATCTATAAAAATAATATGTGTCTCTTTAACATGTGAGATGCACATGTTTTTTTAATAGTAGGAACAAAGTTAAAATTTTTTTTATTAAAATATGTGCATTTCACATGCTATTAAAAAAAGAGTAATGTTTATTGTCCATATTTTTTTTTTCATCTTTGTCCATCTTGGTATATAGACAAAAATGAGCTCCACAAATACAAAAAGCAACTCTTCAAAAAAAAAAAAAAGCCACATATAAAATAGATAAAGATGAATAACAAGCATTATTCTTAAAAAAAAAAAAAAAAAAAACACATGTCATTTTTATAAACTATATTAAAAAAAAATTCCTCCTACTTAATTGTGAAGAAAACTCCATCCAATTATTATTATTATTGTGATTTTATTGTTAGATCAAGAAGTATCCACCTTACCTTGAGTGTGAAAGTAAAATTGTCTAGCGTTTCTGTTTTTCGCGTGTAGCAGAAAGAGTTAAAAATAAATAAATAATTAAAAAAAAAAAAAAAACACATGTAGTAGAAACTAGAAAGGACTCTCGCCATCCTCTTCTCTCCGTTTGACTTGTTCTGGTTTCTACTGTTGTACTTGAAAAAAAAAAAGAAAAAAAAAAAGAAAATTGTAATTACAGCTTGGAAGAATGAGATGACACTCGTGCCGGTTTGTGCTTGCAATAGTCCGGCCCTGAGCAAACGTGCGGAGGAATGAAAATCTATCCGGAAAAGTAATGGCATGACAGTAAATTTTCTAAGAATAGGGGTCTCTTTCCACGCCCTCCTCATGGCAACTGGCAACTGCCAACCGAGGTGCAAGTTACGAGTGGGACCCACACCAGGGTATCATCTCTCACCAAGTGTGCCGTCAAAAGTGACCTCACAGTGAAAACCGAAGCTTCTGGAGACACAAAAATCTACAAAAATATCTTCCACCATCCTTCGATCTCAACCGTCCATCATGTTGTAGACCTTATCTCTCACGGTCAACATATAATAAAGCACTTTACATTAATTATTAAAATTGATATTTATTATCCCCTTTCCATTCCTCCTTCCTATGTATTCTCAAAAAATAAAAATAATAAAAATAATATTAATATTAAATACTGGTGCGCGATTAACAAAAAAGTGAGAAACTATATATAAAAATGGGCCGGTTTCTGGAGCCTTCTTGAGGCTTAGCGTGAAGGGGGAGGGCTCTGATGTCTCCAAAATTTTCTCTCTCTCCTCCCCCTCTTTGCCACGGAAACCAAATTCAAGTTTCCAAGCCACAAACATGTAATTTATATCTTCTTCTAGTATTTTATGGTCTGTGTAATATTTAGGCCAACAGGTTGTGGGAATTTGTCGAGAAGAAAAGCGTGTCTTGGTCTGGTTTGGTTGCTTGTTCGTTTGAGTTGTTTGTGTTTGTGTTTGTTTGGCGGGTTGGAAAATGGAAAATGGAGATGAGAAAAGCAATGATTTCTATGCAGTCTTGGGGTTGAAAAAGGAATGCACTGCATCGGAGCTCAGGAATGCTTATAAGAAACTTGTTCTGGTTAGAATTGGAAACCTTTTCTTGACCCCTGTTTCAAACCCCCCCCCCCCCCCTTTTCTTTTTTGTTTTCACAAATTAAATCAAACGGCTCTTCTTTAAATCTCAAAATATGACTCTTCTTGAGCTTAATTGCTCAAATTAGTACTGGGTTCCTTCTGGACTATTGAAGAAGTCATTATTTTTGCACCAATAATCGGATATTTCTCAAGGGCTTTCCTGTAAAGGTCTTTTTTTTTTAATAAAAGGCTTGGAAAAAAGGATTATGTTTCTGGGATTTGGAAGAATTTCCCGGGAATTGTGTGAATTTATATATAGAGCATTATTGTAAGAAACATGTTTTGTTTTTTTCTGGAATAGACATGGCACCCAGATCGCTGTTCAGCGTCGGGGAACTCAAAGTTCGTTGAAGAAGCTAAGAAGAAATTCCAGACCATCCAACAAGCCTATTCTGGTAATTCTATTTTTTTTTTTTCAGTAAATTAAACATTCCCAAAGAAAGAACCGCAAATAAAAATCATGATTGTTCTTTCTATGTTTGGTTTGCAGTCCTATCTGATTCGAACAAAAGGTTTCTGTACGATGTAGGAGTGTATGACAGCGATGATGAAATAAATGTAAGTTTTATTCTACACGAGCTTTGTTAGGTCGTGTTCTTGGTGATTGGTTGAAATCGTGGTCTTCCGCTTCTGTGTTTGACTTTTTATACCTCTTAATTCGCCGGTTGTTCGTCAAAATTTTTGCTCCATTTGTTGTCGCCCAATCATTCATCGGTTTCGCTCATTGCATAACTGAGTTTCTCATTGTATTTTTTTAAGCCTGGTTTTGAGGGCCTTGTTTGGCAATTTTCGCACTCTCTGGATATGGCTGCCAACCTTTCTTTGTCTTGTTTGTGTCACCATTTTTGGATATGGTTGTCGGTGGGATTAAATGTACTAGAAATAGGCTAAAGGTCCAACCCGGTAGATTTGTGGAACTCAGATGGTCCTACAAATTGAATGGTAGATTTGCAAGAGTTGAATGGGTTAAACCACCATAAGAAAAAGAACAAAAAGAATCTTTTCTAATAATTCATTGGACTTATATTATGAATACTTACGTGCAGGGAATGGGTGATTTCTTGAATGAAATGGCAGTCATGATGAGCCAAACAAAGTCTAGTGTAAGCTTCCCCTTGTCCATTTTTTTTTTTAAAAAAAAAAAAAAAAAAATTTAATTTTTAATCTTTCTTGATTAAATTTTGTTCAGGGCTAATTGAGAAAATTTGCTTTAGGAAAACTGGCCCTTTTGTTAAATCCTACGTAGCTGTTATCTATTGTTCGCTTTATTAAAGACCCCAGCTTTTGGTAGGATGAGACTTGACAGACGAATCACGATGGGTATCTTGTGAACGGGGTATTGTGAAATGGGGCCAGTTAAAGGTTTAATTGAAACTAGGCTCAAAAACTTTTTGGCGAGATATATCATGATCACGCATGTGTTCGAATCTTAGGATATTGTTGCCCATTGAGGTGACTGGCCAACGCCCACTGACCACCCGTTTCCGTACTGTAGTCTCTAGGTTTGTAAGTACCAAACGTATTTAGGCCAGCCGATATAGTGGCCTAGTGTGCCTATAATGTGAGAGGTTTCATATGGTTATATGGGATTCATCTGTCTAGATAAGTAGCTAGATAGTTCAAAATTCATTTAGATATGTGGATTCAAACAAGGGGATTTGGACTTTTTTGGGTCACAACACAATGAATTTTGAGTTACAAGATGTTTAGGGAATTTGGGTTTCACAATTTTGAGGTACTAGATGCATCCGTGCCAAAGAATTGACAAAGTTCCATCTTGTAGACAAATGAAACTTGCTTTTATTAGAAATAAAAAGTTGTATTTTGAATAATTATCTTTAAAATTGTATATTGATTGCGGAAAATTTACAGGAAGATGGGGAGGAGAGCTTTGAGGACTTGCAGGAGCTGTTTGAAGAGTTGTTTGCAGGGGATATTGAATCATTTGGCTCAAGCTTACAGGCTACTACTTGTTCGAGTTCATCGTCATCCTCCTACACCTCTTACTGTGAGAGTTCTAGTTCCAACAACAAGCGCAATTCATCTGAAATGCATTTTGGGAAGACAAATTTGGAGGATTCCTCTGGCTTTGATGCCAACTTTCAGAATTTCTGTTTAGGGGTTAGTATGATCTCTCTCTCTCTCTCTTTTTGTAGGGGACATGGTCTCCACATACTATTGGCCGTGCATTGATGCATTTCTTCATAATTATGTTATTGAAGACAGGCGGAACACCGACACGATATCAGAATGGGGAAGGGAGTTCAAGGAATTCCCGGAGGAACCGGCGGTAGCCGGAGGCGTGGCAGGAGGCAAAAGGTTTCATCTGGTCATGACGTCTCCACCAACGACTACGCCGGTATCTCTATTTGACGGTCCACGGATTAGCGACGCTAATCCACGCAAAATCCTATCTTAGCATTGCGGCTAGCTTACCATATTGACTTGACCATGAGAGAGAGATGCATCATATATATGACCAGGACCTTTACTACATTTAGACTATGTGGAAAAAAGTTTTGCTCACATGGATGTATGCAGAATTGCCAATACTGCCACTGTTCTTGTCTCATTCTTCTTAATTATCCTGCCATGGCTTTAGCTTATTTTCAATCTTGATCTCTAGTTTGTAGTGTCTGGCTTCAAGCTTTTTGTGATGTTACTTCCTTTGAAATCAAATTTATGAGTTCTTCTCTTCTCTTGACTCCAATCGCTTTTTGTTGTCAGTACGAATTCAGATTTTTCAGTGTATAAGATAGGATGATGAATGTCAAGTAGGAGTTGGATGCATCATGCTACTTTGGGAAAACAGAAAAGAAAAGTCTGCCCTTAGGCCATTCACATCTGCTTTTTTTAAATTTCTATTTAAAATAAGTTAATTCGGGCGACGTTAATCACAAATCTTATATTAGTATTACCTATTAGCAATTATGGGCATGTTAATTCGGGCGACGTTAATAACAAATCTTATATTAGTATTACCTATTAGCGGTTATGGGCATGTTTGTTAAACTTTTTTTTTAAAATTAACACTATTTTTAATATTTTATTAATTATTTTTTAACAATTTTTTATACTTTTTATATTATATCATTAACTTTTTATTATTATTTAAATAAAAAAATTTGCTAAAAAATAAATTTTTTATACTTTTTCATACAAAACAAAATTAATAATATTTTTCAAACTTTATATCAAATCAATTACTTTTTATTATTATTTTAAAACAAAAATAACTTAAAACAGTTAACAAACACACCCTAGTACCGATGAAAAATTTATCGTTGCTGATACCGATTTCATAATATGGGCTGTGATATACATCAGTCCAGGCATGAAGCAGAATTAAAAAAAAAAAAAAAAAAAATTATTTGTGAGACCCACTATCACAGACCCAGGCTGATACACTGTTGCATCCGCCTAAGCTGTGATATACATTTACCGTCATAATATATATACCAATTAGTAATTTTTATTACAACAAATATATTGTTAAAAAATTAAAGACACAAATACACTTTTGACTTTTAAAATTAAATTTGAGCCTCTAATTTTTTAACAGCATACAGGCGAAGTGAGCATGACAGATACACACACACAGCATGAATCTAGGACAAAAACCTAGAAAATGAAAAATAAATAATAATAAAAGCAATATTGTAGAAAAAAATTGCAGATTAGGGATATAACTATGGGCCTTGGGCCCTACAGCACGTGGGTAGGGACCCCACGCGTGGGTCTAGAATGAACTCGACACGCTTTCCAAAAGCGTCATTCGTTTGTTTTTTATGAGTTTTAATGGTGACAGCCACAGCCAGTAGCCCAGCCTGCCAAAGAAAATTCCACGGAGACACCGGTTGTCCACTTTTGGGTTTAAAAGTAAGAGGGAGGACCCAGGTGGGCCAGGCCCAAGCAAGTTGCCAAAAATTTCACTCTCAACACTCACACTAAATGTCCCATTTTGCCCTTGTTCAATTAGAAAATTAAAAAAGGTCCCATTTTGCCGATTTTCCGTGAGCTCCTCAGTCACGGTTTGACACATGCAAGTTGGGCAATAAAAGATACCAAGTTCGGTGTATCCTTTTGCAACTTGCTAATGCTTTTTGATTTGTTTAAGCTGTGTTAGGGCTGTATGCGGGTGTGGATCCGAGTCAGATCCGTTATTCAATGCTATGCTGACCTCGTTTTGTAACTTAGACGTCAAAACGTGGTGTTTGAAAAAAATAGCAATTTCAAAGAAAACGGATATAAAGTAGACAAAATTAGAATGCTATTCTGCAGGAGAAACTTCTGATAATGATGGGGATGCGTTGTGGATAGAAGAAAAACGTGACAAAGTGGACAAGTGGACGAATAGATTATACAAAAAAAGCTAGTTAAAGCAAAGGTACAAGTTGCTATTTAACAATATGGATGATAGCAACTTGATATAAAGTAACCTCAAAATTCTTCACATCTTTGATCATTTTTTTTTAAAATAAAAAAAAAATCAAGATCATAATTATTAAACACGATTTCTTTTCTTTTCTTTTTTTTTTTTTTTAATAACAAGGGTGTTTAGGACTTCATTAGGGCGTTTACCCATAGGCGTAGGCTCAATATATTATTTACACTTTAAGAAGGTCGAACTTTGAACCTGATATTTTATGAATCACTAAAATCAAATACTTACCCATCCAATCAACCCCTGAAATTAACACCTAGTTGTTAAAAGTAGAATCACTCTAGCCTCTATGTACGACTAAGATCCTCTTATTTGAAATGACAATTTTATTTTTCTATTATA
Organism: Betula pendula; assembly: GCA_900184695.1. Classification (NCBI taxonomy): domain Eukaryota; kingdom Viridiplantae; phylum Streptophyta; class Magnoliopsida; order Fagales; family Betulaceae; genus Betula; species Betula pendula. Next base: position 1,097,316 of record FXXK01000046.1, on the reverse strand, counting down.
AAGAATCGGCTCATTCCTCGTCAGTTTCAATTGGAAATAATCCCAATTCAAACGGATGACCTTGAGGTAGTTTTTATGTTCAAGTCATGACAGCTCATGTATAAAAAAAGATTAAAATCTACAACACTTATGCTATAAAAAATAAAAATAAAAAAAAATAACGGCTCAGATTAACTTTAGACTTTTTGGATTAAATTTGAGCCGTTGGTTTTTTTACAACATAAACGCTGTAATAAAAACGGTTGAAGTCTCATTCGCTCAGGTAAAAAAGCTCTTAAAAAAAAAAAAAAAAAGTTCGAAGTCGTTATATACAACAGTCATTAACGAGTATGACTCGTTTTGCTCAAAAAAAAAGAAAAAGAAAAGTAGAAGTAAGAATTTGGTCGTTGTCAATATTAATTTCATATCCCAATTACCGATTATTCTAATTTAATCTCTAAAATTTAAAATACTTTATTGTTACTTTTTTTTTTTGAAGGGACTTTATTGTTACTTTATTGTTACTTTGGTCTTACTTTTTCTCCGCTATTCTAGTTTCTAACGACATTATTGATGTAGTGGTAGATTTTTTTTTTTTTCTTCTTCATATAAATGTCGTTATAATGTTGATGTGGCATGTTTAGCCATATTTTCGAATATCAAACATCTAAAATATATGAAGGTGTATGCATTTAAAATTTGAAAAGTGCATTATAACTACAAAATATGGTGTTTTTCAAATTTCATGTCGCGTGTTTTGGTAACGTTGATGTAGTTTAATGTGCTATATTAACTTATTCGGACGTGTATAAAAAATATGCCACATAAGTATAGAAAGGTAGATTACGACAGCAATGATATATAACTTTAAAACTTTCTCTTCCCCTTTTTCCTCGTTTGATTAAAAAAAAAAAAACTTGTTTGGTGATAACACAAATACTTTTTATTAGAATTGAATCAAAATTTTTAAAATATAAAAATTTTATATTAAAAAAATCTAAATATTTTATGGGCGGCCAACCACCCTAATGAAACACTAGGGGTAGTCGCATCACCCCCAAAGCCGCTTGTGGTGGACTCCTGAAAGGCTCCGGTGGTAGTGTGATCACTCCTAATATCATTGGGGGTAGATAAGACCAGCTCGAAGATGTTTTGGGGTGGCTGCGACCACCCTTGGTGTTCTATTAGGGTTGCCGATTACTCCTTGGGTGGTCAATTACCCATAGATGTTTTAGAAAAAAAAAAAAAAAATTCAAACAAAAATTGGCTTGAAAACAAAATGAATGTTTTTTTGAAACCTTCATTCTATTCCCTTTTATTTATTTATTTATTTTTAGAGGAATAGCTATTCCTTTATTTAGGAGTTAAACAAAAATTGGTTTGAAAAAAAATAAATTTTTTTGAAAACTTCATTTTATTCCCCTTTTTTTTTTTCTTTTAAGAAATAACTATTCCTCTATTTAGGCGAAAAATAGCCATTGTTACCAGAAATGATGTACAACCAAACAAAGGAACGTTACTCTACAGAAATAGCAATTCCATTCTAATGGTATATTCCACATATCAAACGTTTCTTATGGAATTTTCACCACCCTTTTAAGTCCAAGAATTGTTTGGTTTTCCAAATTTTTTTTTTTTTTTTTTTTTTTTTTTCAAAAAATTTGTTCCAAAATGATATGTCACAATCTCATGTGATCTATTATTTTAGTAATTAGAGACATAAGTGATTAAATGGTGACACATGATCTATGGCAAACCAAATTTTTGAAATTTTTTTTGGGAAACCTCTTTTCTTTCTGTTTCCTACCTCTTATGGACTGCGCATTTTTTTTTTGGGATTTTCATCCTTTATATATTAATATGGTCTTTTAAGGGTCAAAAACCAATTATAATCATTCCAAAACACATTTACTTTCAAGTTATATTTCCAGAACCAGTAGTTGCTGTAAATTTTGTAACTCCAGCACTGGTCCTTTGGCAATTCGAGAAGCAAAAATGGTCTCCAAGAATGAGAGAAATGAACAAGCTGAATTTTATTTCTTCGATCCTCCCAACAAAAAAGTGGGCCTGGGTTTAATATAACCCCGAACACACACAGACCTAAGGCCAAATCCTTATTTTTTGAGCTGTTAATTGGATATCAACCCAAAAGTCGACTCTTTCATATGATGCTGGTCCAGCAAGAGCAGTGTTATTTTAACCCAAAATTTTCAATTGAATACAATGATGTGGCTCCTTGATTAGGGCTCATTAATTGGAAATGGCTTTTGAAAATATTGGGAATTGTAAAATTGTAAGATTTTGCAACAATTACAAGAATCATTATTAATTGAAACCCAAGTGAAGGAAGATTACCTTTCCTAGTTTCTTTTTCCCTTTTCTTTTGTCAATATTTTGGTTTATTAGTTTATTTTGGGCCCAAATCTTTAATTGAAACCCAAGTGAAGGAAGGACAAGATCCAAATATTAATTAAATGGCCCCAGTAAGCGTGAAAGAATAAGCCCAAGAAAGTACAAACAACTATATATATCTTCTATATAAAAAGAGCCAATCCTCAGTGAACAGTATTTTTTAGAGGAAAATGATAATTTTGGCCTTTAATCACTTTTCACTTATGTTAATTTTTTAGAAATAAAAAATTTATCATATATTTTTTGGTATTTTCACACATCTATTTTCTTGTCCCTCGTGTGTGTGTGTGTATATATATATATATATTTTTTGTGGTTATAAATGTTTCTTGGTTTTTATCTTTCGTTCTTTATTTTTTATTTCTTTGCTCTGAGAGCAAGTCTTCGACGCATGAGGAGGAATTGGAGCTGTAAGAGAAGGACGAGAGGTCGGAGTAATGGGTGTTGCGGTGGAAGACGGAGAAGAGGCCGAAGCCGAAGGTGCAGAGGACGAATAGGAGGAAGAGGATGACGAAAGCAAGTGTTAGGATTCTCGATCCTTCTCTCCCCAAATCCTACTGATTTCCCCTATACTTGGGCAACACACTTATTTCCATATAGAGACCATTGCTTGCTCAATACAGTTTTTTTGCTTGTTACGTTTCTTATTTCCATAATAAGCTTTTGTCTTGCTTGTTACGTTTTTTATTTCCATGTTAAATTCCATTAGAGCTCCTATAAATAATTGTAGATGCCGTAGGGCAAATCATCAATGAGAATTACCTTTGCTTAAAGCAAGATTTGGAGGCCCGATCCCCTCGAAGTGATTATATCCCTTCTCTTTCTTTCTTATTTTCGATTTAATTTCTGATAGATCCCTAGGATCCTATCATCTGGTATCAGAGCATTCTTTCTTAGGAGGGTCATTGGCTGCTGATTTTTTTTTTCTCCCATTCTCCTTGGCGGTTTCTCTTCCCTGTTGCTGTTCTCGCACTGCCGTTGGGATAGTAGTGAAGCCGTGACGTGTTGGGCGCTCCTCAGAGAAGTTTTGAACATCACAGAGGCAACTTGGGGCTGTTTATGCGTGAACTGTGTTGCTGGAGGGTTTTGTTGGAGAAGACAAGGGCTGTTTGGCTACAGGCTAAACCTACTCAAGTGTGTGTTAGTTTATTCCTATTCCGATACAATAATATCTTTATTCTCGTTTGGGGCTAGGAATTATTTTGATTTGATAGTAGAACTGCACTGTTTGGCTATGGGTTCAAGTTACACTTAGTCTTGATTATGTTATTCTGCGGACAGCCTATTCCAGATTACAAAAAAAAAGAAAAAAAAAAAAAAAAAAAAGAGAGTATATCTTTTATGCCCTACACACGCAACCAAAAGTGAGTGCTAGGAATTTTTAATTTGACAGCTTATTCCATGGCTTCCGGTAGCAATCCCCCTCCTAAGGAGGATACTTCATTGGAGTCCCGATTTGACTCGGGGTTTTTAAATAAATTAAAGGAGCTTATTGCTCAAGTCATCCAAGAAGAGCGCAGTACAGGGTCCACTCCACCTCAAACTCCACCTACACCACGTCATCACAATCATGACCACAGTTTTTCGCACATGAAGATGGACTTTCCTCGGTGGGATGACGACGATCCATCTTGTTGGGTTTCCCTAGCAGAACGATTTTTTCGTTTCCATGGAACACCAAAAGCTTCCAGAGTTGACATTGCATCAATCCATCTTGAAGGGGAAGCCGTTCAATGGTATGATTGGTTTGAGGCAAGTCATGGGATGCCCACTTGGGCGACTTTTGTGGAAGGACTTCTTGTACGATTCGGCCCTTCTACCTTTGAGGATGTCGATGGTGAATTAGCCAAGCTCCACCAAACCTCCTCGATGAGTGACTATCAAAGCCGATTTGAGCGCCTCGCCAACCGTGCCCGCGATTGGTCTGAAAGACAATTGATCGGTACCTTTGTTGAAGGTCTCTGACCTGATATTAAAAAAGAGGTCAAAACTTATCGGCCAAGCACCATAGTAGCAGCCTTTTCATTTGCAAGAGTACAGGAAGAAAAGCTTAGCGAAGAGACACGTAGAACGCCCAGGGTATCGAGTCAACCAGCTGCTGATGGCTATTCCTCAGCCCCCACACGGAAGACTGCTCGTTTGACCTAAGAAGAATCAAGGAAAAAACTGCAAAGGGGCTCTGCTGGCACTGTGACGAGAAGTGGCATAGAGGGCACGTGTGCAAATAGGGGAAACTATTGATGATTGAGCCACTGGTGGAACCAATAGCGTCGGAAACTGACAGTGAGGAATCTGAGCACGACGACAATGAACCTGTCCTTGACAACAGTGACGTGACTTACACTGTACATGCCTTGGCTGGCTATTCGAATCCGCAAACCATGAAGGTTAGTGGCCTCCTCAAACACCAGCACGTTACCGTCTTGATCGACACGGGTAGCACCAATAATTTTTTGGATGAAGGTATTGCTCACAAACTCTCTCTCCCTTTGGAGTGTTGCGAGCAGTTTGAAGTTAAGTTGGCAGATGGGGGCACCTTGATGTGCAAAAGTAAGTGCGCCAACGTCAAACTGATTGTGCAAGATCAGGAGCTATGAGCTGATTTGTACTTATTACCCCTTGGCGATTATGAGGTAGTCTTGGGTATCGAATGGTTGAGGACTCTTGGAGATGTGCTATGGAATTTTTCCAAGTTGACTACGAAGTTTACCTTGCATGGGAACCGCGTGACATTCTGTGGGAAACGTGGTAGCAATGTCACTACTATCAGTAGCCACCGAATGGAACACATTTTGAAGAAGACCTGCAAAGGGTACTTGTTCCAATTATGCAGTGAAGTTTCGGCGCTACCAAAAGACCCTGGTTTATCAGTATCCCCATTGCTATTAGAATTTTTTGATATTTTTGCAGAACCCATCGGTCTCCCGCCCCAAAGGTCCCATGATCATCGGATTCCTCTCTTGCCAGGGAGTGCACCAACCAATGTGCGACCATACCGTTATCCTCACTTTCAGAAAGCCGAGATTGAACGGATCGTGCAGGAGATGCGCGATGTCGGCATCATTCGATCTAGTGTCAGCCCCTATTCTTCTCCTATGTTACTTGTACACAAAAAGGACGAAACTTGGCGCATGTGCGTGGACTATCGGGCTTTAAACGGCATTACTGTTAAAGATAAGTATCCCATTCCTGTAATAGATGAATTACTTGATGAGTTGGGAGGAGCCCAACAATTCTCCAAGCTGGATCTTCGCTCGGGTTACCATCAGATTCGAGTCCATGATGATGATGTGCCGAAGACAGCATTTCGGACTCATGATGGCCACTATGAATTCTTGGTGATGCCATTTGGGTTAACCAAAGCCCCGACCACCTTCCAAAGCCTTATGAATGACATATTTCGACCTTATTTACGTAAGTTTGTTTTAATCTTTTTCGATGACATACTTATCTATAGTTCATCTCTTGAGGACCATTTATGCCATCTACGAGTTGTGTTTTCCTTGCTTCGGAAACATTCTCTCTTTGTGAAGAAGTCTAAGTGCAGCTTTGTGAGTTCCACAGTAGAATACCTGGGACACATTGTATCCAAAGATGGTGTGGCGGCTGATCCCTCTAAGATTTAGGCCATGGTTGACTGGCCCATTCCGAAGTCGCTTAAGGCTTTGCGCGGTTTCTTAGGGTTAACTGGCTATTATCGTAAGTTCGTATGGGACTATGGCAAAATCAGTGCCCCTCTCACAGCCTTGCTAAAGAAAAAGGCCTTTCGGTGGACTGAGGCGGCAGAAGCTGCTTATGTCAAGCTCAAGCATGCCATGACAACCACACCGGTACTTGCTTTGCCGGATTTCACTAAAAATTTTGTCGTTGAGAGTGATGCTTCAGGGGTAGGCATCGACGCAGTCCTTATGCAGGAGGGTCGACCACTCGCCTTTACCAGTAAGGCGTTGTCACCATTACACCACTGTATGTCTGTCTATGACAAGGAGATGCTAGCAATTGTCCATGCCATTACCAAATGGCGACCATACTTGATTGGCCGGCGATTCTAAGTACGAACTGATCACCGCAGCCTCAAATATTTGTTAGAACAAAGGATCTCCTCCATGGAACAACAGAAGTGGGTAACTAAATTGCTCGGGTATGACTATGATATTGTCTACAAGAAAGGGGCTGAGAATTTGGTGGCCGAAGCACTCTCCCGCATCCCAGAGTATGCCGAGCTCCATACTATCTCTGCAACCACTTGGCCCACTATTGAGATCATTAAGGATGAGCAACACAGCGACCCTGAGGTCCAGAAGATTGTTCAGAAGCTGACCCACGACCCTACTTCCGCTCCACATTACTCATTGGCTGTGGATCATCTCCGCTATAAAGGGCGAATTATCTTAGCCGCCACTTCCACTCACAAACCTTCTTTTTTGCAGGAATTTCATGCAACCCCGAGTGCCGGTCATTCGGGATTCCTTCGAACCTACAAACGCATCTCCCGCATTTTTTATTGGAAGGGAATGAAGCATGATATTAAGCAATTTGTGGCTGAATGTGAAGTGTGTCAACGACAGAAAGGCGAAACAGTTGCAAGCCCTGGATCCCTACAACCATTGCCAATCCCGGCTGAAGCTTGGACGGAAATTTCGATGGATTTCATCAAGGGTTTACCATCCTCTCGTGGTAAGACCACTATCCTTGTTGTAGTCGACCGCCTCACGAAGTATGCTCACTTTTGTCCTGTTGGCCATCCATATACGGCGTCAACCATTGCACAGCTCTTCGGGACAACATTGTCAAATTACATGGAGTTCCTCAGTCGATTGTCAGTAATCGCGAAAAGATTTTCACTTCTTACTTTTGGAAAGAGCTTTTTCGTTTGTAGGGCACTCAATTGAAGATGAGCACCTCCTATCATCCTCAGACCGATGGTCAAACAAAGGTGGTGAATCGATGCATGGAAACCTACTTGCGATGCTTCACGAGCGATTAGCCCAAGGAATGGGTCCATTGGCTTCCATGGGCCGAATGGTGGTATAACACTACTTATCACTCTGCTACCAAAATGACTCCCTTTGAAGCCGTTTATGGGCGGGCCCCACCAACCATACCAACCTATACTATTGGCTCGTCAATGGTGGATCACGTCGACCGTGTTCTTCACGATCGTGCTCAAATCTCGCGACTTCTCAAGGATAATCTAACTGCCGCGCAATCCCGCATGAAGCAGCAAGCTGATAAGCATAGAAGTGAACGCGAGTTCGTAGTCGGCGATTGGGTCTTTCTCCGCCTACAGCCTTACCGCCATATTTCTATTCAGGTGCGGTCTTCCATGAAGCTCTCACCCCGTTTCTATGGGCCGTGCGCATTGGTCCGATCGCTTATCGTCTCCAACTTCCACCTGACTCCAAGATCCATCCGGTCTTCCATGTTTCTTGCCTGAAAAAGAAATTGGGCACGCAAGTGTTCTCTCAACAGCACTTGCCGAACATTACTTCTACGGGCGAGGTTTGTGCTCTACCTGAAGCCATTTTGGATTGGCGGATCGTCAAACGCCATAATCGTGCTAACGTCGAAGTTCTTATCCAGTGGGTCCACTTGCCCCAAGAAGATGCCACATGGGAACTTTACAAGACTATTAAGGATCGGTTCCCTGACTTCCTTGGTATTCAACCTTGAGGACAAGGTTGTCTTTAAGGGTGGGGAAATGTTAGGATTCTCGATCCTTCTATCCCCAAATCCTACTAATTTCCCCTATACTTGGGCAATACACTTATTTCCATATAGAGACCATTGCTTGCTCAATACGGTTTTCTTGCTTGTTACGTTTCTTATTTCCATAATAAGCTTTTGTCTTGCTTGCTACGTTTTTTATTTCCATGTTAAATTCCATTGGAGCTCCTATAAATAATTGTAGATGCCGTAGGGCAAATCATCAATGAGAATTATCTTTGCTTAAAGCAAGAATTGGAGGCCCGATCCCCTCGAAGTGATCATATCCCTTCTCTTTCTTTCTTATTTTCGATTTAATTTCTGATAGATCCCTAGGATCCTATCAGGAAGGTTCTTGAATGGCCTCGGCCCATAGTTGTAGGAGATCTGGAGGTATTGGGTCGGGTCGGGTTCAGGTTCCGTCGGTGGGTCTTCAGGTGGCTTGGAGAGGAGGGGTTGGTTGGTGGAGGAGGAGGAGTCATAGAAGGATACGGGTTTATCGGGTTCCTCTGTGCTACCCATCACAAAGGCGCGCCTCACCCGTTGCATTTCGTCGTCGTTGTCGGCTTCGTCATCGCGAGGTTCTTCTTTGACTGATTCATCTTTCGCGTAAGGTTCTTGCTCTATATCTGTTTCGCCCTAGATCATTTATTATAGTGAATGCATTTTTATGGTGATTTTTAGCCTTGTGTTTGGTTGATGAGAAACTTGGTTACTTGTGGAAATGAAAAGTAAGTTTTGAGCTTATGTTTTGTGTTCGATTCATTTTATTCACTGCTTGTTACTATATTATTTATTTTTTTCATGATTTAAGGAATGGTTTATAAATTGTTGTGGCGTTAAAACATATTCTCTGTAAAATGAATTGTGAATAGGCATCAAAGGAATAGATATCATTATCTAGGTCCTTGTGTTTTGCTTGCAGTGAAGCTATTTGATGAAATGTCTAGGCATTTGTTGGGTGCAAAGAGTTTGCTGTTGTCTCTTAAATTTAAGCTATCCTTGGTCTATTTGTGTCTACAAGGTATATTACCGGTGATTGATGCAGGTATATGTTGGCTTAGGTTGTTTTGTTGTTTTTGTATATGTAGGTATATGCAGGTATATGTTGTCTCTTAAATTAGTAAATTCTATTTTTTGTTGTTTTTGTAGATTGTGATTAGTTTTAGGTGATTTCCCCTGTTTTAGTTTATCTTTGTGGATTTTTGGTATGTAATATTGTTGTCAATGATATTAGCTTTTTGAGTCATGTTGATTTCCCCCGTTTTTTGGTTTAGCTAATGACGAACAAGTAAAAGATGACAAATCCTTTTACAAGCACACCCTTCAGTGCACAAGAGAGAATGTAGAATTGGAATTTTTGTGATATTTTCTGCTGGATCTTTTATGCTACACGAAATTATTTTGTTAATGTTTTCCCATTTTGGATTTGGTAGGGTAAGGAGGTAAATCTTTTCCAGCCTGCTAGAGAATTTTTACCTTTGATTGACGAGGTGCATAAACCTTCTCAGTTCATATATCAACATATTTTTTGAATTTGTGCTTGAATCTCTTGGTATTGACCCCTCTCTCTCTCTCTATTTACAAGCGACTAGACCTAATGCTGGATTTCTAACATTTGTTTGTGTCATTATCTTAATGGTGCAGGGCTAAGTAATAGGAATGATGTGCTTCCACTCTATAATGGGGATGATAGGACCGATGAAGATGCATTCAAGGTAACACAAGTTGTGACTTCTTGAGTTTCTTTGTGTGTATCGCTAAATATCTTCTATATAAAAAGCCTCTATCCCCTGTGAACAGTGTTTTTAGAGTAAAATGACAATTTTGGCCTTAAATCACTTTTCACTTATGTTTTTTTTCTGGAAATAAAAAACTTATCTATATTTTTTGGTCTTTTCACATATCTATTTGTTGTCCTTCATTATTGGTTTTTTTTTTTGGTAGCTTTCTAGATGTGTAGATAATGGGTAAGCCTGAAGCCTGAAGGCTGTTCCCGTCCCTGTATGGGGAGATGCCAACCATCTCTCCTTCGTTCTTTGAACTCTTGGGAGCTCAGTTTCTTCAAGGATCACACAGTTTCTTGCTTTTTCTACTGAAGCAAGACCTTTCCGTTAATGGGTGCTTAAGGGAAATGGGTAAATGCTCTTAAAGAGCCTGAAAAGGAAGACCATATATGTAAGCTCTAATCTCTTTTGTTTTTTACTTCTATTTCTCTATTCTGCTCATTGTTTGAGACTTTGTCTCTCTCTAGGATAAGGTGGGTGGTAAGAGCTAGAAATGGAGGCTATGGAGAACTTCTTCCAGGGACTTGGGGTTTGATTTGCAATTTGAGTTGTATCATAGTGGTTTTTTTATGTAGCCTACATGTTTGATGTATTGTCTCAGTGATTCTTTGTGAAATATTGTTACTTTTTTATTTGTTATTTTATGGTTAGATTTTTGACCCTGTTGATGTTTCTGTTATTTTTTTGGTTTGGGCTTTTTCTCTCTTTTGTTTACTTTATTGAGTGGGGGGGGGGGGGGGTGTTATGGGTGTGGCTATGGCTTATTGGTATGTTTTCAGCATGAAGAAAAGTTGGGTTTTTTTTTTTTTTTTCCTGTGGGTCTTGGGTTTTGGGTTTTTCTATTTTGTTGCTAAGAAAATGGTGAGATGAAAAGGAAAGATTAGATTTTGACACTTATTTTTTAGTTGCTTTTTTTGTTTGAAAGTAGTGAAGAGCTCAGCTTATCTGAGTCATCGAGTTGAATTAGGCTTGGGTGGGTGTGTTTTATGTGTGTGTGGAAAATTTCCGGCCTCGGATTTCTCTTTGGTTGATGAGAAAATTGTAAATTGAAAAGGGAATGATTGGCTTTTGGCACTTATTTTAGCTGCTCTTTTTGTTTGTGAATAATGAAGGGCTAGGCTTAACTGAGTAACTGTGTGAGTGTTTTATGTGTGTGTGAAAAATTGTGGGTCTTGGTTTTCTGTTTGGTTGCAAGAAAATTGTGAAATCCCCTTTTCATTTGAACACTTTACCTGCTTTTTTGTTTGTGAATAGTGAAGAGCTTAGCGTAACTAAATCATAGAGTTGAATTAGGCTTAATTGGAAAGATTGGATTTTGACACTTACTTCACTTGCATGAATTGTGGGGTCTTCATTGTGGGGTCTTCATTTTTTTTTTGTTTGGTTTCCGAGAAAATTGTGAAATGAAAAGGAAATATTGGATTCTCACAATTTTGACACTAATTTTACCTGCTTTCGTTTGTGAATAGGAAGACCCGAGCTTAACTGAGTCATAAATAGAGTGAATTAAATTTAAGTAGTGAAGGTTTTAGTTTTCTTGAGTTAAAATTGATCAGGAAGCAAATAAAGCTTTTGGGATTGAATATTTGAATTATCTTTCTATTATAATTTAAATGTGTTTGGGGTTTCTAGGTCCATAGAAGGCTACTAGGTTTCTCTCCAGCTGGAGTGTTGGATTTGGTGCTGGCACGGGTTCGGCTTTCTTGTGAAAAGTTCATTTAATTATCTCCCTATATGGTTACATGCATTCTGAGATGCATGATGGTTCATTGTTATCTTTTTGTATATGAATTTTCTGACAATTTGAATGAAATGTTGTAGGGCACTGCGAGAAGTCTGGCCAGAGTCTATGGAGAAAGTTAATTTAGTAGAGCCATCCCAGTCAATGCAGCGTGCTGGCCGGAGCCTTATACAAGGTAATTGACAATTTTCCTTTTCAAATAGTTGATATTTCTTTGAGATTATTATTAGATTAACATTTCAAAGAGCAGTTGGTAATTTAGAAGAATTGCTGCTGTTTGAGGGTACTTCCTTGTTAGGCCATTGTATTGATATGGGTTGGGTGCTAAGTGGGTTTAGAGTGTTGGGTTTTGCAATCATGCAAAAGTAGTATTCAGGTAGAGAATAACCATATAATATAAATTATAATAATTCACAATGTAATCATGAATTAGCTTAGGCCAATAAAATTGCTGTTATGATGTGAAATAGGTCTGTGTTTTGTTGCTTATACGCATTGCTCTAAAAGGCTTAGCAAGCTTAATTTGCGTCAAACCTTTATTTAGCCATGTGCATACTCTTTAATATAACTTATCAAAAAAAAAAAAAAAAATTCTTTTTGCTACTATAATATGTCAAAAGATTGATATTGAAAAAAAAAAAAAAAAAAAAGGAATCTAGAGTATACTACTAGAACCGATGGATTGTCATTCCCTAAAAATTTTCTGATAGCGCTACACTCTTTAGAAGTGTTGTTATGACATGCATAGCTTGTTTTGCCATTGATTTACCATTATTCTAATGTACTTTCATTAATGCTTCCTTATAAAATGAAAAACACGGGTTATGGTTGCAGATATATGCTTAAGCAGTCCTATCAAGAAGTGGAGAGGATAGACTTATGATTAACATGTTATTTTTATTTTTGGGCATGATTTAGATTTGCTATCATTGTGTGCCTTCAAAAATTATTTTGCCTCTTTGACATTGTTCTTAAGAAATTTATGTATATTTTCGTTATTAGTAGGTTTCTCTTTGTGCATATTCCCTCCCCCCTTCTTGCAAATACATGTGATAAAGAAGGTAAATCCTGAGATTTATATATTACAATTGCTTTAGGTCTGAAGAACCTGCCACTTATTCATAGTTATGATAGCATTCAAGCACTTAATAAAAGCACCAATAAGTCAGAGAGAGGACAAGACCTTGTAATTCCTGTAAGTTGTATCTTCTAGATTTCTTCCAAGTAAAATTTCCAGAGTTATCTGTATTATATATGAAGTAGCATGTTTGTATTCAATAAATGGTTCTTTAAACCACTGAACTTAAGGAAGCTTTCATCATATGTGGCCTTCTCCTAGTACTGATTGATGGTCAATGTTTGTTGCTCTGGGTGAAGTCTTATGTCCTTGGAGAGATACCATCACTGAAGGACAGAATTACTATTGTACGCCAGCTTTGGGATCTTACACGGGATGTTCTGGTATGATTCATGGCTTATGGAATGTTTCATGTCTCGTCACATCCATGCATTGCACAAGATTTTGATGATGTTACATTATTGATAATTGTTTTGATTTATTTTTTAGTTTCGAACTATTCAGCACTTGATGGAAGTTTTCTCCATTGATTTTTTTTTTTTTTTTTTTTGTGGAATCCAACTGTGGGGTAGGTTTTGGTTGAACCTGGAACACCGCATGGATCTAATATCATATCTCAGATGCGATCTCATATATTATGGACAGAAAAAAGGGTAAGGTGATTGTTCTTTGTTGGGAAATATTTCCCTCAATCCAGCCCATCTACATAACTTCTACTGGTGGGTTGATTAAAACCCAATTGGGCCTCAGTTTCAGACTTCTCAGACTTCTCAGTCTCAGTCTCAGACTTCTCAGCCTCGGTCTTAGTCTCAGTCTCAGTCTCTCGATGTGCACAGGTCCATGAAGATACGTCCTTATCCCGATGTGATAAGAAGGATAAGAGGAAGAAGAGTCATTCCCAAAAAGGAATACTATTGCGATTAGCTTTAGTCCCAGATAATCCTAGATAAACTCTTATCTCATCTAATTGGGGATAAGAATTCTATTCGGATTCCAACTAACAGTTCTATTCATATTCAAATAAGAGAATTCTATTCAGACTTAAATAAGAAGATGCCTAAGCTGAATAAACTCCTAGCCTATAAATAGGCTCATACTATCAGGTATCAACAGACTGAAATCTCTGCCCTCTTATTTTCTAAAGAATCAATCTCTCAGATACTGACTTAGGCATCGGAGTGGGATCAGCCGGTACCCCCGGCAAGCCCCTTTGTTCATGTTTATTGTTTTGCAGATATCAAAGAAATTATCAATGAAAGCACACGTCACCATACCGAAAACTGTACTAATAGTTTGGCGCTGTCTGTGGGAAAAGATTTATCGTTTCTCATAATAAAAAAATCCGCAATGGTGATTACACGTTCAGATGGGTTTCCTCCTTCGAGATCCTTAGTCAACCATAACAGATCTACACTCATTCATAGGGGATCTACACATATCTCTGTTCGCACACACCAAATCCGGATTGGGCAATACCGAGTGCACAGATCTGTCCGGCTTGGTGAGATCCATACTCCAATATTTTTAAGCAAAGAGGTAGAAAGAGAGCTTCTTCGTTCCTTTCAATTGGCTGAACGAAAAAGCAAGCATGGTTTGTCTTTTTCCAAAAAGTTTTATGATTATTTATTGAGTTTGCCATTTGCTCCTAAATATATAAATATTCTCTAATAAAACAAGGACAGCACCGTATGATGCTTCACCACACACCTCACCCTTTAACTTTTCAAAAGAACAAAAAGGAAACAAATAGGTGTTATCTAACTTTTTAGAAAGCCTCACATTTATTGGATATTTGCCTTGAAAGACACGTATCCCCATAAAAGAAGAAAGGGTGGTGGTTTTCTCATGAGATGTGGTGCAAGCAAGAGGCTTTACTGACTTTTTGCAAAAATCCTGCCCATCAAACCACGCAGCGGNCCATTTGCTCCTAAATATATAAATATTCTCTAATAAAACAAGGACAGCACCGTATGATGCTTCACCACACACCTCACCCTTTAACTTTTCAAAAGAACAAAAAGGAAACAAATAGGTGTTATCTAACTTTTTAGAAAGCCTCACATTTATTGGATATTTGCCTTGAAAGACACGTATCCCCATAAAAGAAGAAAGGGTGGTGGTTTTCTCATGAGATGTGGTGCAAGCAAGAGGCTTTACTGACTTTTTGCAAAAATCCTGCCCATCAAACCACGCAGCGGTTTTTTTTGTTTTTCTTAAACAACCTCAATGCTGTACAACTCAAAGAAGAAGAAGTCGGCAGTGTCTCAGTCCGAAAAGTCCCAACCAGGCAATCACCGACTCACACTTTATCGCATGGAAATCCTATTCAAATCCCCGTCAGAAATTTTGAACAGCTCCACTGATCAAGTTCTTCAGTTTTGGGGAACCCGAGTCTTGCAACTACCAGCAGCAAAGTTGCTGTAGGCCATAACTCAAGCTTCAAAATGGCCAACAAGCACTGACTCCTGTGCTCTATCACTACAGGAGACCCTTGAGGAGTTCCCTTCATGCTCTTCAACTTTTGAGGAGTATATTCCGTGGATAAAAGCACTGACAGTACCACTTCCAAAAGACAATGTATATGGCTTCCAAGATTCAAGTACTAAATGCTCGGTCACCAAGTCCTGAATTTTCCCCATCCACGAATTAGTTGTTCAAGAAAGAAGAAAGGAGGTGACCATCAATCAGACCACACGGCAGAAACTTCTATGCAAAAGAAAGGAGGATAGTTGATTCATTAAACCAAAAGAAGCCGATAAGAAATCAAATCAAACAAAAAAGCGGTTTCAAAGTCAAGAAACCGAATCATCACCAGTTAGAAACCTAAAGCGGATCTCTTGAGTCAGGGACGGTCAAACCAGAGTCTCTGCATGGTCTATTGGCTCAACCTCTAGAAGCCGTCATTGACGTGTAGCTCTCAAAGCGATCTAGCTGAATCCAAGAACAAAAAGCGTGGCAGAGAATCCATGCAAAATAGATCTACAAAAGAAACACGAGAAAAAAGGAGCCTCCTTCATCAGATAACGAGATAAGTTTACATTTATGCCTTTTTCATCCATTTCATACTACTCAGCATTTGACAATTTATTGGAACTCAATCTCGCCAACTCATGAATGTCAGATTTTGTGACTTGTCAAATTTATTGCTTTTATAATATTAAGAATGGATTAAAAAAAAAAAAACAATTCATTATGAATAATGATTGCGAAATTTCTATATTCATAGTATAATCCAAAAGGACTTTTGGAACTAGTGTTTGTCAAGTTGTGCAGACCCCTGAGAATAAAGGGTTGGCCATAGAGGACAACCACTCAACGAACCATGCCACAAAAATCAAAACGAAAAGAGCTCCCACATCCACGGAGCAATGCCCTTCCACCATATACCTGAAGAAATCATGAATAGGAAAATTCCTATACACCTCTGTCACGTATTCAAGATGCTTTCCAGAGCCAAAGCAAGAGCAACAACTATGTAAAAAGAGAAAAAGACCCGAGTAAAAAAATTTCTCACTCGCCCTCGAGTGGCACGTTTCAACTCCAAACTCCCCTAGCTTATCTCCAAGCGAAATATCCTGGTAAGAGGTCCTATAAAAGCTAAATTCTATCTTGATACACTACTATGTACACTGATCGCATAGTCAAGATCCTGAGTTGCTCCTAGCACTGGGCTCCTGAGAACCAAGATTTTCTAAGCACCAGGTAAATTTGAACACTCTCTTCAATCCGGGGCAGGTACTTCGCAAGCTATGCCCATCTTTGAACAAACTGGCAATCAGTTCAGCTATACGACAATGCGAATCCAAAAGGAAGCTAAAATATTTCGGGAATCTCTGAAATCAAACTGGGACTACTATCGAAGTATTTTACGACTAAAAGAGAAAGAGCCGTCCTCATTCAAACTAGCTCAGAACTCTCTAACAAAACTGGAAGCCTCGATAAGTCAAGTCTCACTTACAGGAAAGTCATCTTAATGGCTTGACTTCCACGAACACAGTCAAAATGTCGCTCATGTTCAACACCGAGAAGAGACCTCAAGCTAGTCCTCCACCATTGAAATTTGAGCTTCCTTTCAATTTGGAACCACACATACTTTTGAACATATGCGGCGTTGGGGGGTAATTATTCCAAATATGATGTTGTTACATGCTTTTCTTAACCATCTAAATGCAGGAGAATAGCTAATGACATAAGGAGTTCGTATTAGAACTAACAGCATCCTAGCAGCTCGCCAGGACACCAAAATTTCTTCTCAGAAGCTCTTCACAGAATCTCTTCTCAAAATTTCTTCTCGGAATCTCCTCTCAAGTGCCTCTCGGAATCAAAAGTTAAATTCTCTTGGTTAACTGGAAAGTTAGCCGAGACATCTGTCAAATCGTCTCAGTTACCTAGATAGCTAACTGAGACGCCAGTCAAATTTTCTCAGTTACCTGGATAGCTAACTGAAACGCCAGTCAAATTCTCTCAGTTACCTGGATAGCTAACTGAGAGGCCAGTCAAATCTCCAGTTACCTGGATAGCTAACTGAGAGGCCAGTCAAATTCTCTCAGTTACCTGGATAGCTAACTGAAAGGCCAGTCAAATTCGTCTTCAGTTACCTGGATAGCTAACTGAGACGCCAGTCAAATTCTCTCAGTTACCTGGATAGCTAACTGAGACGCCAGTCAAATCGTCTCAGTTACCTGGATAGCTAACTGAGACGCCAGTCAAATTCTCTCAGTTACCTGGATAGCTAACTGAGATGCAGTCAAATTCTCTCAGTTACCTGGATAGCTAACTGAGACGCCAGTCAAATCGTCTCAGTTACCTAGATAGCTAACTGAGACGCCAGTCAAATTCTCTCAGTTACCTGGATAGCTAACTGAGAGGCCAGTCAAATCGTCTCAGTTACCTAAATAGCTAACTGAGACACCAGTCAAATTCTCAGTTACCTGGATAGCTAACTGAGAGGCCAATCAAAATTCTCTCAGGTTACTTGGATAGCTAACTGAGACGTCTGTCAATTCTCTCAGTTACCTGGATAGCTAACTGAGACGTCTGTCAAATTCTCTCAGTTACCTGGATAGCTAACTGAGACGTCTGTCAAATTCTCTCAGTTACCTGGATAGCTAACTGAGACGTCTGTCAAATTCTCTCAGTTATCTGGATAGCTAACTGAGACGTCAGCCAAATTCTCTCAGTTGCCTGAATAGCTAACTGAGACGTCAGCCAAATTCTCTCAGTTACCTAGATAGCTAACTGAGATGTCAGCCAAATTTTCTCAGTTACCTGGATAGCTAACTGAGACTCAATTACCTGGATAGCTAACTAAGACTCAATTACCTGGATAACTAACTGAGATGCCTGTCAAATTTTCTCAGTTACCTGGATAGCTAACTGAGACGCCTGTCAAATCCTCTCAGTTACCTGGATAGCTAACTGAGAAGGTATTCCAGTTCAGATTCAAAGGATCAAATGATGAATTAAATGCTCTCAGACTCAACTCTCAGCTACAAAAGTTGCAAAAACTATTTTCAAGAATTAAGCATCAAGAGCATAGTCATCCGAGTCAGAGTCAGAATTATCTAAAGGAACAGAAGGAAGAAAAGGGTCCTTGAGATAGTCTGTCTGCTCATTAGTCCACCGAGGAATGTTAGGGAATAAATTCTTCCCAAGATCAAGAAGTTCCTCAGTAGCCTGCTCTGGAGGAGGGAGATAGCCAGTCAATACTGTCTTCAGATCGACCTTAAAGATGGAAGGATTCAAAGTTATTGTCCTGAAGGTCTCAAAACTCCAGTGAAAGTCACGAGTCCAACTGTGGTCTTTATACCAAGCAAAAAAGGGAGTCAGATTCCAAAATCTGTATCAGTTCTCAGTTAAATCTTCCTCAGTTACCGAGACAACTGCTTTTTGCCGAGATGACTACTTTTACCGAAAGACGATTGCATATACACAACTTTTCGAACAAGAGAAATTTTATTGAATACTCTCGGAAATTTAATGCTCTCAGAATTAATTATTTGTACTCAGTGCTAGAGCCAAGTATTAAGAAGGGACTGGATACTCCCTAGGAATGAGTGTTCCCCGAGATCGACTACTCTAAAAAACGATCACCTGACGCTGAAGCAAGGTATTACAGAATACTTATTTTTTGTAAGTGATAAATACAACTGTCCAGTCATAACGAGCATGGCAAGAGACTTGACAAGACTCAATAAGGAAAGCTGCAAGAATCCGATACGTGGCGTGACTAGATAGGATCCCGTGATGATTATAAGAGATAAAAATCGATATAGCCGGAAAAGAAGATAGGTGAACTTAATTCCCATAACCGAGTGACATCTCGGATAAAGGAATTGGGGGGTAACTGTTGGGAAATATTTCCCTCAATCCAGCCCATCTACATAACTTCTACTGGTGGGTTGATTAAAACCCATTGGGCCTCAGTTTCAGACTTCTCAGACTTCTCAGTCTCAGTCTCAGACTTCTCAGCCTCGGTCTTAGTCTCAGTCTCAGTCTCTCGATGTGCACAGGTCCATGAAGATACGTCCTTATCCCGATGTGATAAGAAGGATAAGAGGAAGAAGAGTCATTCCCAAAAAGGAATACTATTGCGATTAGCTTTAGTCTCGGATAATCCTAGATAAACTCTTATCTCATCTAATTGGGGATAAGAATTCTATTCGGATTCCAACTAACAGTTCTATTCATATTCAAATAAGAGAATTCTATTCAGACTCAAATAAGAAGATGCCTAAGCTGAATAAACTCCTAGCCTATAAATAGGCCCATACTATCAGGTATCAACAGACTGAAATCTCTGCCCTCTTATTTTCTAAAGAATCAATCTCTCATATACTGACTTAGGCATCGGAGTGGGATCAGCCGGTACCTCCGGCAAGCCCCTTTGTTCATATTTATTGTTTTGCAGATATCAAAGAAATTATCAATGAAAGCACACGTCACCATACCGGAAACTGTACCAACATTCTTCATGACCATATTTTAGTTGAATGTTCAAATATTTGTTGCAGGGACTCTTGTGTTTCTGATTTACTGCTTTGTGCTTCTTTTAACCCCTGCTCATGTATAGTGGCATATTCATGACTTACTAGAAATGCCGTACATCTAAAGCTGCGAATAATTCAGCTTCAAAGGACTTGGTGGTGGCACAAAAAAGTGGTGTATTCATAGTTGCTCATGTGAGTACAACAATTTTCTAACCTATCCCCTCTTTTTCTTCCCAAAATTAATAGGTTTTCCATGTTCTCCACGAATTCAATTCTTTTCTTTTCTTCTTCTTCTTCTTCTTCTTCTTCTCTCTCTCTCATGTTGATGCAATGTCCTCACGATGGGCCATGCTCGTTGGCAAAAACTAGCCAATACTGTCATTTTGTCCAGCGCTTGGAGAGGACATCATCACAACGTGCAGACAAGGTTCCTCCCTCTGTCCATATCCTACACTCTTTGCTACATAAACATTTATTTGGCTGCCATTTTTTGTGGATTTGACTACAGATGTTGAAGTCCGGCATATTTTCAAGTATCAAAGTCAGTCAATTTTCCAAGTTATTGTACTGGAAAATTGTTCAAGTTTCCACTTTTTCTTCTGCAAGGTCCTAGGCTATTATGTCTCTATGTACCATAGCATGTCAAATCTGAGTGCTTACTCATTTAAAATAATGCAGATGAGAAAGAACTTTGAGCAACCTACGAGCTTGCTCCTCAGCTCCTTGGCTTAGTTAACCATTTGGTTTATTATTCATAAGTAGGTGAATCTATTTTATCCTTTATGCGTATGCAATGTCATGTTTCTTGATAGAGGTTCCATGCAATTCCAATTGTTTATCTTTTATCTTTTGGTTTGATTGAAATTTTGAGGGATTGGACATGGTGAAAATATGTTAAAAATACTGAAAAAGTCTTAATTTTGGCCAAATTATGTGATGTTGAATAACAATAGTTTTTTTTTTTTTAAAAAAAAGGGAATGATAGTTGGATGATGTATTATTTTATATGGTGATAATTTTAGCAATACCAGTTAGATGATGTATCATTTTACAATATCACCATTTTTCAAGATATTTTCTTGTAAAGTAATAATACAAGTCACTCTCTATGTCTATTTTGTATCTACCAAAAGTGGCGTGGTTTGATTAAAAGTTAATAATTATCCATTATAAATTTAATGATAATTTTAAAAGTCATATCATTTTTTGTTGACACAAGGTAGACATGGAGGATGATATACATAATTATTCTTTCTTGTATCAAGTAGCGTAGACAATTAAAAGAAAAAAGAAGCGGTAAGCGACTTTACAATTATTCTCTTTTATTTTCAATTCTCAACAAAAATGCATAAATTATGTGTAACACGGTTTTGCTAGGATTCATGGTTAGGAAAGTGATTTGTTCTAATTGGAAATCAAATATATGATTCAAAGACATTTGATTCCAATGCTAGAATTAATAGAGTTTGAATTGAAAAATAAGCATGTGTGTGCATGTTTATTGATCTTTTAAGTAATTTTTTTTTTCCAGCTAAAATTAAGAAAATGCACATTAAAAAAAAGCATGAGATATGTATAGTAGTTATTGCTACTTCTTAATGGTCTTTATCTTCTTTTAGTTTTTGATGATACTGCATTTGAGAAGCAGAATGCCCTTTTGGCTCTTGCTGTTTTAGATATAGTGCTAATAAACATGTAATGTAATCCTACAGTTCACTTGTATAAGAATTTAAATATGCGCCAGTATATAGATATGTGATTAATTTGAAATTAATTTTACCTACTTTTTTTGGTATAAGGTATTAGTTTTTTAATGCTAAATCTGTTATATATTATTATCAAATATGAGGATAAATCTATTATTATCAAGTACGTGCCTTGCACGTGCCTCCCCAACTAGTATATTATATAATACTAATATAATATATAATATATATATAATATATATATATATAGCTATATATATATAATAATCCAACTCAAATCTCAACAAATCAACTTTTCTCTCCGTCACTAAATGAATTTTTTCTAATTTTTTTTTTCAGATAAATTATAACATAAAGGCTCCGTTTCTTTCTATGTAAAACATTTTTTTAAAAAAAGTTTATATTTTTTAGTATTTTATACGACCAAAAATCTTAATCAAATTAAAAATATTTATATTTGACAAGAAAAAACCATCATTTAAGCAGTGTAAAATGTTTTTATCTTTTATTTTTATAAATTGTTTTTCGAATTGAGCTTCTCCTTCTTATATTATAGTATTCAACCTCCTTCTCATACACACTCTCTTTGGCAATTCATTCTCCGCCACCATCGGAGGTCGCTTGCTGACGCTGCCAAAGTTTGCCAGTCGCCATTGTTGTTGTTATTGCCGTTTCCTTTGCTGATTTTAGGTACAAGATAAATGCTGAAAAAAAAATTTCAACTAAAATTAGTTTTGAACAAAAAAATATTTTTGTGTAGTTCATTCGCACATTATTCCCAACAATTAGCAGTGTATCACTACGTCTGTCAAGGTATAGTCTAAGATACTTCGATTTTTTATTTATTTATTTATTTATTTTTATTATTTTTTTTTTTCAAGCAAGATAGGAAAAAGGGAAGGGAAAGTCTAATGGTAGATAGCTTGTGGGAAGGTTTGAAATGGTTAATAGCTTATGGGAAGTCTAGGAATCGCCTTTTATTTTTTCAGTTGAACAGCTGAGTTAGAGGACAATAGGTAATTATCATAGGGTTTGTTTGGTAAATTTTTTTTTTCTCTTTTTAAAATAAAAATATTACTAACAAATAACCAAAAATATAAAACATTTAAAATTACTTTCACTTTTATGCACATTAATATACTTTTTCAAACAAAAAGAACAAAAAAAACACAATTTTTTTAATATGAGTAGAATTCCATCCCAAATGTTGTGATATATATGATATCAATTAGAAAAAAAAAATGATTTGATCAACTATACTAACATCTGCTCTAAATGGATTGAGGGAATCTTACCATATCCAAAAAGTTGGAGTGTGGAAGTCATAGTTAAAAGTATGGCCTATATAAGCACAAAAACTTCCGAACCAAAGAATTAGTTTATCCAAACACAAGCTGATAAGTAGCACAAAATAGATTTAGCCTTATATATTATTAAAGTTTATTTGGGTTTGTGATTTAAAAATAGCAATTGGAAAATACGATTTTTAAAAACGCAGTTAAGTGTTTGGTAAAATTGAAGTTTGAAATTTAAAATCACAATTTCACTTTGAAAATTGTGTATTTTTAAAAACGCACCTCATTGCCTGCAATTTGGAGACACATATTTTTGTATGTTTTCAAATAACAATTTTTTAAAAATGTACTCTTAAATTATACATTTTCTACAATTTAATTTAAAATTAGATTTTTTATCTGTGAAATCGAAGTACTAAACACACTCTAAAGGCATCTAGGGGGTTGTATGGTTCCTGTTTTCTGTTTCCAAAATAGCAAAACGCGTTTTTGTAGTGTTTGGCAAACCGTTTTAAAAACAAAAACACCGAAAAATAAAAATCTGGAAACAACTTATACATGTTTCTAAAAACAGTTTTCGATGTTTTTATTTAGTTTTTTTTTTTTTGTTTTTCTTCCATTGTCAAAAGATATATTACATATATTGTTATGCATATAATTTTATATTATATACTTATACATATATACACATATAATATATTATATTTAATTATTTACACACTAATATTAATATTAGTATAATTAAGACATAAATGATAATATTATATAACATATATCATAAATTATTTATATACTTATAATTTATAACGTATAGCATTATAGCATATAAGTANAACATATAACATACATTTTTTTTTTTTTTTGTGGATTATAACATACATTTTTAAATATACTCTAATACTCTTAAATTATATCATATAACATATACTATTGAATGTACTTGATAAGTTTATATGAATATATATATATATACACAAGTTGAGCCTTATATGAGTTTATTTACAAACGTTAACGAAGTTGAACTGAATTTAAATAAGTATGTATTTTTTAATAATCAAGCCTATTTTTGTGTATATAAACAACCCGTTTGATTAATAATCGAGTCAAGCTCGAGTTGAGCCTAATCTAGCTAAGTCTAAGTATGTTTTCAAGTAACTTTGTTCATTTACAGACCTCTGCTTCACTTCCATAATAATTTTTCTTTCTCTTATATGTTTTGGTGGATTTCATATATATATAATCATTTTGATTGGTTTTTGGTCTCAGCTTCCAGCTTGTTTGTTGGTATTGGAGAAATTGAGTTGTTTCAAATTTTTTAATAAATCAATGTATGAGAAGAGAAATAGTTTTTAGAACAGTTATCTAAATAAAATTATACAAGTTTTTTGTTCTCGAAAACAGTTTGCCAAACGCATTTTTAACAATAAAAATAATGAAAAATTGTTTTATATTTTTATTCTATAAAATAATTTTCAAAAACAAAAACATAAAAGGATTTGCCAGATGAGCCCCTAGTTTTCATGTTTTTGGTTTTGCTCATATTGGAACATATTCACATATTTAAGTCCATTTTTTAATGATAATGTAGCCAGCCAAACCCACTACCACCAATTCGAATGTACTTTAAACTAAAAAAAAAAAAAAAAAGGGGAAAAAAGGGTAACTTTAAACTGTCCATAAGCTTACAAATAACAACCAATTACTAGTCAATTTGATCATTAATATAACATAACATCAATAGTAAAACAATTCTACGTACTTTGTAAATAAACAAGCAAAAACAAGTGAATGGTGCGGAGATGTGCCCTAATGATGGCTCACTTTCATATAAAACAAAAACAAATAGAAAGAGGAAATAGATCGTTGCTTTACCTAACAAATTCAATTATTGGAGACGATAAGGTATGTAAAGTGCAGTAGTAGACTTATGTTAAGCCTTTATGCAAAGTGATAATTTCTTACCAAAATTTAATGTGAGTGACACTTATCTTCTGAATAAGGACATATTTAGAAAAAACTCCCTCGTGGAAACTCGCTCTCTCTGTAAGAGCTCCTCTTAGAACTCTGTTTCTACGACTGAAGACTTTTGTCTTCCTTTTTCACCATCTTGTTACCTCAGTTTTTTTCTTTTGGACTCCATGGATTCCGAAGAAGTGGATATTGCTTCGCTCATTGCACAAACGGAGGCCCTCTCCTGGGATGACCCAGCTTTTAAGTTGGAATCTCTTACATCTCACCCCATTGCAGTTGGGGGTTTACCATTACTGGGTCAGCTTATTTCTCAGAAGATTCACAATAATCAGGCTGTCAACTCTGCTCTTATGAAATCTTGGGAATTCGCTGTCCCTTTCTCCTTTGCGGTCCTTGGGCCCAACAGATATCTGTTCAAGTTTTCAAAGCCTGAACATATCTCAAAGATCCTTATGATGGCCACTTGGAATGTATCTGGCTCTCTTTTGGTCCTTCAGAAATGGTCTCTTCTGGATACCATGGGGGAGATCTCCCTCCACAAATCCCCTTTCTGGGTCCAAATCCATGGCTTACCTTTGATCAACATGACTCTTCGGAATGCTATTGCTATTGGTAAAGGTTTGGGAACTCTTTTGACAGTTGATGGGTTTGATTCAAAAGATGCTACTTTTCGTACGCTATCTTCGTTTGCTGGTTGAAATTGATACCAATCTTCCACTAAAGCCTGGATTTCCTTTTCACCGTGATGGTAGGGACCCCATTTTGATTTTTCTGAAATATGAGAGACTAGGTGATTATTGTACTGAGTGTGGTCTTATTGGCCATCGTTCGTTTGGTTGCCGTTCTCCCCCAAACCTTCGCAACCCAGATCTCTACAAATTCTCCCTTAAGGTAAATATTTTCTCAAATATTTTGCCTGTCCCTTCTGAAGAATTGCTATCCTCCTTTGGTTCTTCTTCCCAACCCATTCGAGCCTCCCCTGTTCCCA
This sequence comes from Betula pendula, assembly GCA_900184695.1. Lineage (NCBI taxonomy): Eukaryota > Viridiplantae > Streptophyta > Magnoliopsida > Fagales > Betulaceae > Betula > Betula pendula. The sequence goes on along the minus strand of FXXK01000046.1, from coordinate 1,071,664 downwards.
ACCCAGAACCCGAGTTAACTCTATCCCGAGTTGCTGATATCACCTTACAACCTCCCTCCACCTCTCTAGCAGTCATCATAACCCCCCCTCACCTCCCTATCTCTGCCCCACCTGCCCACATTGAAAATCACGTTATCCCCATCCCTAGACTGCATCTTCCCTCTCACCCTCCCACGTCTCCCTCCCATCCCTGCTTTCCCTCACCGACCCTACTTTCTCCTTCTCTCTCTGAGAAGTCTGATGTAGGAGATGACCCCCCATTAAATGCGCCTACTTATCTACAAAAATCCCTTCCCATTTCTACCCCTCTGCCTCTTCCCCCAACGAATCAAAATACCCCTCTTCTCCATCCTGGGCTTACTCACCCAACCCATAATAAAATTACAAAGGGGCCAAACCTTCCTATTCGACCCTCAAAGCCCATCCAACTCGATAAAGCCATAGACCCAATTATCACTCCTCCCCCAAAGCCCATCTTCTCTGATCCCTCTAGCCATCCCATAATCAATCCCCCCACCCTTCATTATTTCCTCTTCCCTCCATCCCGCCTTATCCCTCAAATTTCCCCTCACCCTTCGGAAAAAAGCCAGGAATTCTCCCTACTCCCCTCGCCCCCCAAAAAAACCTTCTCCTCCCTTTTCCCCACCAACCCATATTTCAGATGTCCCCCCTTCTTCCCTGGATCCGCCTCTCTCCAAAAAAAGAGCTTGTCCAGCCTCTACAAATCATCCCTCGAACAAAGGACCAGGTTGTTCTCCCCAGGATATGGAATTGGATTTTAATCCCTCCACTCCAGCTATGGATTCCCCTGAGTTTGTTCCCACTGCTTCAGTTGGCTCAAAAAAACCGACTAGGTCTATTTTTAAGGCTGCTCGGTCGAAAAAGGGATTTCCTCTTGTTTTACCACTCCCTGAGAAGGAGATTGCTACTATTGTTCAAATTCAGGAGGAGGGCGGTGCCTCACCTCCCAAGGTATCATGAAGATTCTGTCCTGGAACTGCAGAGGGCTCTCCCGCCCCTCTGCAATCAGAAGCCTCCGGCTGCTGATTAGAAATGAAAATCCTGAAGCTATTTTCCTGTCTGAAACAAAAATTTCTCCCCCCCAAGTGTCCGCCATTCTGAACATCTTGGGCTTCTTTCACATGTGCCATGTTGCTGCCTCTGGCTCCAGTGGTGGTCTTGTCTTAACCTGGAGACCAGGGGTAGAATTAGAATGCTTTATTCAAAACAAGAACAACATCTCTGCTTGGTGTTACTCAGATCCCCCTCATTCGCCCTGGATCCTCTCATGTATATATGGTCCTTCAGATAAACGAGATAGGCTATTTTTTTGGGACACCTTCTCGTCTGTTGGAACCAGTTTTGTGGGTCCTTGGTTATGCATTGGAGATTTCAACCACATTTTGGATCAATCTGAAAAGCTGGGAGGCAGACCTGTTGCAAGTTCATCCAATTGCCCCTTCCAGAAATTCATTGATTTTTTTGGTATGGTAGATTTGGGGTTCACTGGAAACCCTTTTACTTGGTGTAATAATAGGCAAGGTGCTGCTGTAATTAAGGAACGCCTAGACCGTGGAATGGCTTCTCTTTCCTGGATCCACCTTTTCCCTGAATACACCCTGCTACATATTCCGACTTTCAACTCTGATCACAATCCCATAACCCTCAACACGTCGGGATCTTCTGCCCTCCTCCAAAGACCTTTCCGTTTTGAAGAATTTTGGACTAAAGACCCTTCATGTGGTCAAGTCATTAATGAGGCTTGGAAGTTTTGTGTCTCTGGCAATCCTGCCTATCGCTTAGTTTCAAAACTAAAGCACACAAAGGCAGCTCTAAAACGTTGGAATTCTCTGCATTTTGGAAATATCCAGCTGTGTATCAAATCTGCTTTGTCTGAGATTGATCAGCTCCAACAAGCTGTTCCAAGCGTTTCTTCTTCTGTTAGGGAAGCAAAGATTAAACTAGAGCTTGAAGATTTGCTTGTCAAAGAGGAAATTCTATGGCGTTCTAAGTCCCGAGAATCATGGTTGACGTGCAAAGATCTGAACACTAAATATTTCCACTCCTTAACCCTCATCAAAAGAAGATCCAACGCGGTGGATTTCTTGAAAACAGAATCTGGTGATTGGGTATCAGATCGACCGGCCATTGGTGGCTCCTTTGTGAATCACTTTAATACTCTGTTTTCTTCCTCTAGCCCCCCGATTGAAGATGAGCTCCTTGATTTATTCGCTCCATCTATCTCAGATGCTGACAATTTGGAGTTATGTGCCATCCCCTCTGAACAGGAGATTGTTCATGCTCTCTCCAGTCTTGGTTCAACCAAGGCTCTTGGCCCTGATGGCTTCACAGCCCTCTTTTACAAGAAATATTGGTCTTCGGTAAAGGATGATGTGCTCCAATGTGTCTGGAATTTTTTTGAAAACCACCTGCTATTAAGAGAGCAAAACCATACGTTTATAACCTTGGTTCCAAAGCAGAGTGGTTCTCACATGGCTCATCAATTTCGGCCCATAAGTCTTTGTAATATTGTCTATAAAATCATCACCAAGATAATGGCCAACCGTCTAAAGGTTTTTCTCCCAAAGATTATATCTCCCCTCCAGTCAGCTTTTGTTCCTCATCGGCACATCCAAGACAACTCCATCCTTGCTCATGAATTGCTGCACTCTTTCAAAAACAAAAAAGGCAAGGGTGGTTTCATGTTTCTACAGATGGACATGGAAAAAGCTTTTGACAAAATGGAATGGTCCTTCTTGTTGGCTATCATGGAAAAATTGGGGTTCCACCCAACTTGGTTAAACTGGATCAGGATCTGCATCTCCTCTTCCTCGTTCTCAATTCTGATAAACGGCTGCCCTTTTGGCTTTTTTTCCCCAAATCGGGGTCTTAGGCAAGGTGACCCACTCTCACCTTTTTTGTTCATTCTTGGTGCTGAGGCCTTCTCCAGACTGATGTTCAGAGAGCAGCAACTAGGAAATCTGAAGGGTATGCGAATAGCTAGGAATTGTCCTGCTATTCATCATCTGCTTTTTGCGGATGATCTATTGATCTTTGGGCAGGCCAACACCAGAGAGGCTACTTGTATCAGATCATGTTTGGATAAATACTGTCTTTGGTTAGGACAATCCATTAATGCTTCCAAATCCTCTCTTCGGTTTAGCAAAAACACTCTAAACTCTATTGCCACCTCCCTGAGCTCTATTCTCCCCTATAGGATCACCTCGGCAAAATCCATTTATTTGGGTCTTCCTATCCTATTTGGAAATTCAAAGAGTGGGGCTTTTCAGGATATCCTTGAGAAAGTTCAAAAGAAGATTGATGGCTGGAGAGCTAAATCTCTTTCTCAAGCTGGGAGATTAGTTCTCATCAAATCAGTTGCTGCAGCCCTTCCCTCTTATGCAATGAGCACGTTTCTCCTTCCAAGCAGCCTCTGCACTAGTCTTGACCGTATGTTTAAAAACTTCTGATGGGGCTTCCCCTCCAAAAAAGCCAGAAACCTATCCTTCAAATCCTGGGATTCTCTCTGTCTTCCAAAGGCTGTGGGTGGTTTGGGCTTCAGAAGAATGCAAGATGTTAATCTTGCTCTTATATCAAAACTTGGTTGGAAGATGCACACTAATGCAGACTGTACGTGGGTTCATCAACTGAGAGGTAAGTATCTCCTATCTGGTTCTTTTCTTTCCCCCCCCCCCCCCCCCTCTCACTCAAATTCCTCCTGGGTTTGGAAAAGGGATGCTGAAATCCAGGCCAATTATTTCTCTTGGCTCCTGCTTAAAAGTCCACCGAAATTCCCTTTTCCCCATCTGGTCTTCCCCCTCGATCCCTTCCCTCCCTTCTTTCTCCCCCTCCCCTATTAACCTTAGCCACATCTCTCACCCATCCCTCTCAATCCAGGACCTTTTCTTCCCTGATTTCTCATGGAATATTCCCCTCCTTAGAAATCTTTTTGCCCCTTCAAGTATCCGAGAAATTCTAAAGATTGTTATTTCTCCCTCATCCTCTACAGAATTTCTTTGGACCCCCTCAACTAAAGGAACTTTTTCCTCTAGTTCTGCTTATGCCCTCATTCGAAGCCTTAGGCCCACTCCAGTTCATCCATCTCTTGACCTGAACTCGTGGAAGCTTTTGTGGAAAATAAATTTGAATGATAGGTTAAAGCTTTTCTTGTGGAAAATCGCCTGGGACATCATCCCATCCAAGTCAAGACTTAGCACCATTTTCTTCATACCTCCCTCTGACTTGTATTGCCCTCTCTGTCTCACAGAAGAGGACTCACTCCCCCACCTGTTCTTTAGATGCATTTTTGCACGAATTGCATGGAGGTCCTCTCCCTGGCCGTTGGATTCTCAAGCCTGGTCCCAACTTAGTGTCTCAGATTGGATTAGGGGCATTCTCTCCCCAGCTCTTCTTCTGGGCATTCCCCCTCCAGACATTCACTCATTCCAAATATTTGCGGCTGTTCTGTGCGATTCTCTTTGGTTTACCAGGAACAAGGCTGTACACGATGGCATCCTTCCAGATCCTCTCACTCTGGTAAAGAACATCAAAAAAACAGCCTCAGAACATTTAGCAGCTTGGAAGAATTGCTCCAATCCTGTCACTGAAAAATGGTCTCCTCCTGCAGCGGGACATTTCAAGATAAATTTTGATACTGCAATTCGAGATCTATTTTCGGCCCAATCTGCTGTTTGCAGGGACTCAAGGGGAACCATCATCAAAGCTTGTTCTCAGATAAACCCCCCGTGTGATCCTCTGTATGGTGAAGCTTTGGCGGCCAGACTTGCGGCTTCTCTTGCAGCTTCTTTAAATATTTGTAATTTTATTTTGGAAGGGGATTCTCTTATTGTAATTTTAGCTCTACAACACCCCTCTATAGTTCAGGATTGGAAAATTGCTGATGTTATAGCTGATTCCATTTCTTTGATTCCAGTCTCCTCCTCTTGGAAGGCTCGGAAAGTTAACAGAAGTGCAAACTTCTGCGCCCATCACGTGGCATATTGGGCCGCGGCTAGAGCTCACTCTGGCTGCATTCCCACTTATTTCCCTCCCCTCCCCTCCCTTCCTATTCGTAGTGGCAAGGACCCCCCTGTCTAGTCCTGGCTCACTAGTCTCTCTATGTTTGTATTGTTCTCTTTCAGTTGTGTGATGAAGTATTTACAAAAAAAAAAAAGGACATATTTTAAGATTCTTGTCGATACTTAAAAAAGAGTAAGGGTAGAAAGCATATTTTTATTCCAAAATTATTAACAATGTTGAAATAACTTTATTTTCCTTCATGAATTATCACGATTTTTGTAATGTCCTTTTTAAAGTTTAAATTTTTTTAATTTAGTGTATCTAAATTTTAATTTTTTTCATTGTCCCCCATTCGTTAAGATTTCTGTTAAATCTTAACGGAATATAATTAAATTACCTAAATATATTTTTTTATAAAAAATAAAGTAATCCCTACAAATTATAAAAAAAAAAATTTATATAACAAATAAATTGGAAGGCTTCGACCATCTCCTCTAGGCAAAGCGGATGGTTTGGCCACCCTCAATTGTTCTTTTTAGGTTGTGGGGGTGGTTTGGCTACCCCTACTACAAAAAAAACAGCATCTAATGTCGTTTAGGTTAAATCGTTTATATTTAATGATGTTAACTGTTTGTTTTTACATCGTTTGAGTTAAAACAATGTAAATTTACATCGTTTGGACCAAACGATGTATAGGCTTTGTTTGTTAATGTATTTTGAATTATGCTTTTTGTTTTTAGTTTGAAAAGATGTTCTGATGCAACATAAAAATTGAAGCAGTTTTGAGTGTTTTGTAAGTATTTTGAATATGTGTTGTTTGTTAATGTTTCTGTTTTAAAAACACAAAACAAAAGTGAGAAGTAGAATGGTAAAAATTAAACAAAAATCTTTTCCAAACCAAATGAAACTTTTATTCCTTTCCATTCCCTTCCCTTGTTGTTTATATGATCTATTTCCTTCCATTTTAATGTCCCAAACACACTGTTAATTATGGGCAAAATTAAGTATGCCAATGATAAAAAAAAATGACTAAAAACTATTCCACCTAATCAAAAGAAAGAAAAGTCCAAAATTATTTTCTTCATGATTAGCCAATTATAATCTCCACTGTCCGTGTTCTGATTAGCTCAAAGCGCATCCATTCGCCTAATTGACTGATCTGATAAGCTCGAGAAGCTAGTCCCTCTCACATTTGGAGGGTCCATCATGCTTGTAGATTAATTGTGATTTTACATGTCTTTTAGTGGAAAAATAAGGCACCCCCTGGCCCATTTTATACCTAAGTCTCTCAATCATGGTTTGTAAGCTTTAGAAAATTTGAAGATTGGTCCAGTCCTGCAATGGCTACATATATTCATCTTAATTATTATCTTTAAAATCCCCAAAAAAAAAAAAAAAAAAAAGATTAGAAGGCAAATTGTTTGACTATGCTAGTATTTGTATTCATGTGTAGGACATAAGGTTTCCAGCAGCCAGCATCAAGATTTTGAGGCACAGGAATTATAGATATGGCGAGCTAAACAGCAGCCAGCATCAAGATTTTGAGGCATCCAAATTCCCTAAAATTTTCAGAGTACAATAAAAAGAGACATAACAAATCAAGATTCTAAACTGATAGCAACTCAAATTCTTATTACATAAATACTAGTAATTATTCTATGCAAAAAAGAGTTTGAATTCACGTAATATAAAAATTTATAATTTCAAATCCTTATTTAGATAGTCTTTACTAGAATAGAATTTACAGCAATTAACTATCTAAATTTCTAATAATTTTGGTAGCTAATGTAAGAGAGCATATATAAAATCCATCTATTCAAATAAATTTTATACTATCCAGCTACCTATCCAAATAAATAAGTTCCATATATACTCTCAGAATAAGAGAGTCCATTGCATAGGTTTATTATACGTAATGAGAAATTATAAAAATTATTTTACATCTTATTTTTCACCCATTTTTATATAGTAAATAGGTAAATTTATCATTAAATTTGTAGAACCTACACATGAGTCAAACTAATTCAATGATAAATTTATAAAAAAGATAGTTGAGAAATGATTTAGAGAATTAAATGTCACCCATCTCTGCATGCCACATGAAAGATTTAAGTGTTCATCTTTGTTCATCCTCTTTGTGGACAAAAAAGAAAAAAAGATCACCTAACCTTTTTCATACCACCATAGGGATACTCAAGGGGTTGGACCACGGTCTACGGAGGATGGAGATGGATGCACCATCCTAATTACGTTCCAGACACGTGGGTCCCACGCACACCTCAAATGTTGGTGGATCTTGATTTTCTTCAATCTTATCCAATTGACGTGTAAAATTTATTTTGAAATGTCTACCCACTTGACCCAGTCACGGCTTCTCATTGGTTTTGGCTCCTACAAATCGGGGGCCTCGGCTCCCTGATTCTCGGCTTATCTAAAAGTTGCCCGGCTGCTCAGGTTTATTTTCACTTATGGAGTTTTTTTTAAAAAAAAAAAAAAAAAAATTGATAGAGATTTTTAATAATTTTGTTGTTAAAATTATTAACAATTTAAATAATAAATATGAAATTTTTTTTATAAATTCTTACATTTGAACAAGTCTGAATATTTGATAAGATAGATAAACCCCTTAAAAAATTCTGTCACATTTGTTTAGGATTGCTAGCGATACATGACTTTTTGAACTTGTGAGTAAAATAGGAGTCACAGCATTTGTCAAATTTGTTACCATCTTAATTTGAACAGTTTAAAATTTTATATTTTCAATTTTGCTTTACGAATTCTTTGCCAATTATGCCTCCAACCAAAATGGACTTCTGTCAATATATGAAAGGTACTGGTGCTGAAGCCATTTCACCCGGCATCTCTCTCTCGCCCACAAATCCAAATGCCTTATCTAGTTGTAGTTATAAATATATGTCTTTCGAAAGTCGTCAATAAACCTTTTTGGATATAAATAACGTTATTTAGTAGACTGTTATATATATAAGTGTTATATAACTAAGATGACGTAACAGTGAACATTAACCCTAGATTATTATTTTTTATTTTTTTACAAGTATTGATTCAAGGAGTATAATTTCTACTACCAAATCATTAAGTTGTATGAGAGCTGTATAAGAATCTTTAGTATACTGCTATACGACTGTCATACAACTGAGATGACGTAACAGTAAACATCATCCATTGATTATTATTATTTTATATGTGTTGATCCAAAGACTACAATTTGTATTGTCACATCATTAAATTGTATGACATTCGTATAAAAATCTTTAGTAAACTATTATACCACTATTATACCACTATCATACAACTGAGATGGAGTAACAATAAATATTGCTCTAACAAAATAATATTACAAATACAAATTAAAATGTCTTCCAACCAAATATCATTTATGATATATTTAACTGCGGCCTTAGTTAAGTCATGAGCCGCAGAGTTAGTCGCTCAAGGAAAGTGAACGATTTGCCAACTAAACATAGATACAATAATCATTTAACCATCAGTCACTATCTGACCAAATCTGCTAAAATATCACCCTGAAAAATTCAAAGCATTAAGCTGTAGTATTTTAAACATACTATATTTATAGTATTAATTCTTACAATTATTAACCTTTTTTTTTTATAATTTTTAACCATAAGAAAGAACCTTTATAAAATATAATTTCATGAGTGTAATTATTTTATTTATATAAAAAATAAATTAAAAAACTTGGAACCACAAATAAAAACGTCCAAGTGTCTTTATAGTAGTTTGCTATAAATTTTAATGTTAGAAACCCAATTGGTATCTTTACATTCAAAATTGGCATTGTGTAACGCCCCAGTTTCTATGCAATAGAAACCGTAAGCAGAAACCTCCAGTTTCTACGTGACATTACTACCTCAGAGATCTCGCAGCGGAATATTTTTTTCTTTTAAAACACCTAGGAATAACTCACATAACACAATAAAGCTGACTGAAATACCTCATTTCATAAAACCTTATAACATATGTCTAAGTACAAATCAGAATGTACAAGACATACAAAACAACGTTAGTGCCACAGATGGCATACAGTTGCAACATCAAGCTTATACAATTAAATACAACGCATAAGCTAACTCAATGTCTTGTAACGAATACAAAGGAAATAAAACATAAACATAGAAAACATATATTAACCAAGCCAGTTCCTCAGATACTAGCAACACAAACACAACGGACATTCAATCAACCATCCAGACTAGCAAAGGGTTCTCCGCCCTCAGCCTCAAGTCCTGCATCACACACTGTGGAATCAAGTAAGTCAACCGTATCCCAATATAAAAGATCATTGAATTATTAAACATACATAATGACAGATATAATGAATGTAATGAATGAGTTTTCATGCATCGTTGTGAAGGCTTTGTTTAGTCTTAATGCAGCATAAAATTACACTCAGCTCATAATGGGCCAACCCTAGATTAACACACTGTTATACCTCCCCCAATTAGCAGATTGTTGATTTGCACTGGAACCGACATTCCAGTCTCTGTTCTTATTACCTGGTTTAGGGACAAGGCTCTTGCCAACTAGATCAGCCATCTCCCCCGCCACATCACCAGTTGGGACAAGACCCCTTTTTTTTTGTCCATTGGATCAGCCATCTCCCCCGCCACATCACCAGCTAAATGTCACATCATTACCAATTCACAGAGTATGTAGTTGTATTGTATGAGCAGTTTATAATACATGCATATGAATAAGACAATAATAAATTATAAAAGGACACAACCACAGTTTCATCCCCAGTAAGTATGTGAATACTTACTCTACTTTCGCAGAATAACAGTAATCCACCACTGCCTAGCAATATGGATACAAATAACATACATCAGTGACCAATCAATAATAATTGGTCAGTCTTTAGGATCCTTGTTCTTAGCCTTTATTATTGTCCATCACTTCATTTTCATTACTTGATTTTATCCATACGTATACTCATACATATATACAAGTCATATTTGTGAGTATTCTCACATATTGTCCATAATTTATTCAAAGCATTTAACTTATGAAATCTCACATAAGTGAGGACATGCCATAAGGATCCCGTTGACAATAATGTAAATCATCCAATATTGTACTCGAATACCCCACCGAAGTAAGAGCATAATTCGAGATGAGTATTTAAACAAACAAGAGTTAATATTGCATAAACGTCCCCACTATTAGTAAGGGCTTATTATGAGTTATATGTACAGTATTGAAAGAATCTCTTATAGCCAATTTTTACTTAATTTCATACTTATACCGTCGAAGGGCAGGGCCACCATGACGTTTAGACATGAGATTGAGTGTTATCCACTATAAGATTAAAATAACAATCAACAAACAATATATAGGTTGATTTTAAACCTTTTTCATTTTCCTTTAAAACAAGGTCCGCTTACTTCCATTTTTAATTCTTTTTGAGCACTTTAAGATCCTTGAACCAAACCAATAACAAGCACACATCAAACATATATTAGATACATCCAATATATGTTAGATATATCAAAAATCAGCGAGAAAGATTAACAAAACAGGTTAGCATCAAAACTCCACAAAAATACTCCATAGAGGCCGAATGGGTGTAGGATGAGTTCTTAGTGTTTTCTCATGATTCCAAAGCCCAAAGATCAATGGAAACATGATACAAAATATTTTTAGAACCCTCCTAAGTGATCATACACAGCCCATGCAAACAGGTTGTGAAAAATCACAAAAATTTCCCAACACCCCTCTATTGAGCCGGTTTTGAAGCTAGTTGAAGAGAATGAAGCTTTCATACTTCAAATGGACTCCAAAATAACTTCTAAAGGTTGTGTTAGCTGCTGGACACCTCAAGCAAGGTTGTGTATAAGTTCTGGACAGTTTGGAGAAGATTTTCTCAAAAACCCCCTAGGTGCCGTGAGAGGGTGTGAGTGAGATGAATGAGAGATTTTTCTGTTTTGGGTGCATGAAAGGAGTGATTTCGGTGCTGGCCCCTCTTCTCCTATTTATAGGAGAAGCCAAGGCTTCTAGACAGCCAGCTTTCATGTCCAAACAGCCTTACTTCAATGGGAAGAAACCTTTCCATGCAAGTTACCAAAATGCCTTCAAAAGTCAAGATCTTTTTATGACTTTTTGGCTTTTTGTGCTTTCTTTCCAGCAACTTCTCCTATTACCATGTGTCAATACCATATGCTTCCAAATCAGTGAAGAGCCGGCCCTACTCAATGAGTTTAACAGTTTTAAGCTAAATTCGACAGTTGAAGATTTTAAGGCTCGGTTTTAGGCCAAAAGTTAACTGTCTCGAAATTGAATTTCGATTTCACTAAATTGAAGTAAAAACCATTTATATAGTAATTAGAGTCCATTTATGATATAAAATCAAAATAGTGAAACTCCATTTTAGAAATAAGGCCCGGGTCAAAAGTGCCACATAAGCGATGAATAGTCATCTTTATGCTTAAAAAGGTCAACGGATTGACTTTTATCGAAAATCTACTATGTCGTAGAGGGTTTCGATACAAGCATAACGGGATTCAGTTTGAGTAAAACTGAGTTCGTTTGACCCAATTTTTGATACTTACAAGATTGGTCGCTAAAAGATAACTATTTTCTAAAGATATTCTAAAGAGTTTTGACTAAAAATCTCTTAAACTTCATGAACGTCTCTAAAACCATTATCATGGCTAAATGATAATGTCTCCTCAACATATATCATTTAGTTTAATAATATGTTTAAGAGATTTGAATTCCTCGGACGTCACACATTGACTGTAAGAACATCTTTTGTTTAAATATATATGTTACTATTCAAATTATCTATATTTATGCATTTTTTTTCTCGTTTAATTGATTATCTCAATTATTACAGGTCAATATATAGAAAGAGCTTAACGTACAATATCCCTCCAACTTCTTCTTCTTCTTTTTTTTCTTTTTTTTTTTTCTTGCTTGATGGGCTTCTTAATGTTTGCCCTTTGTCTAACTTATTTCCAAATTCAGCTATGCTTTGTCCACTAAAACATATCGATATAATAAGATTACAAGAGGATGGTACTAAGAGCATTCATGAGCTCTTTATTTTTAGCTTTTTCCTAAAAATTAGAGAAAACTCACAAAAATTGTCATTTAGCAAACTCTTATATTATTTATCCATTTCAGCTCACCCTATATTTGAAAAAACAACCTTCCTCTTTAAATCATTTTCAAACATTTTTATATTCATTTCATTTCTCTCTCACTTGCTAGCTCTCATCTCTCCCTCTCCATATATCACGTTGTAGAGTCACAGATCACCATGGCACTATTTGTGGGGAGCTTAATATCATGTGGTTTTGCATTTTTTTTTTTTAAAAAAAAAAATGCTACAGCATTTATCGATATTTTTTTACTATTATTCTATTTTTCAAAATCATAATTGAATTTGTGGTCTTCATGTATGTTCACATCTAAAGACCACAAATCTAATAATAATTTTAAAAAGGGGAAACTTCACAAACCCCCCCTGAACTGTCATGCCTTTTGCAATCCTCCCTTCAAACTTCAAAACCTCTCAATTTAGTGTATTTAAGTTTTAATTTTTTGCAATCCTCCCCCTCCGTTAGTCAATTCTGTTAAGTTAGACGGTCAAAGGGGTGAAATAACTTTTATGCCCTTAACTTTTTTTTAAAATTACCAATTTCCCTTATTTTCGAATAAAAAATATTAAAAAAAAAATTGTTTGGGTCAGACCCACTGGGTCACGGGTGACCCAGCCGTGGGTCACGTCGCGACCCGTGTTGGGTCACGCCGTGACCCAGCGTTGGGTCACGCCGTACCCAGCGTTGGGTCACGCCGTGACCCAGCCGTGGGTCACCAGACCCACGGCGGGGTCACAACCAGACCCCGCCGTGGGTCTGGTGACCCACGGCTGGGTCACAACGTGACCCAGCTTGGGTCACGTCGCGACCCGCGTTGGGTCACGCCGTGACCCAGCGGTGGGTCACGCCGTGACCCAGCTTGGGTCACGTCGCGACCCGCGTTGGGTCCGCCGTGACCCAGCGTTGGGTCACGCCGTGACCCAGCCGTGGGTCACCAGACCCACGGCGGGGTTACCACCAAACCCCGCCGCGTGGGTCACAACGTGACCCATGCTGGGTCACGGTTGGCCCACGCTGCGTGGGTCACGGCTGACCACGTTGGGTCAGGTGACCCACCTGACCCAACGTGGGTCACTTTTTTTTAAAAAAAAAAAATTTGAAAATTGAAAATATTAAGGATAATTTAGTAATTTAACACCCTTCAGTTAGGATTTAACGAAAAATCCTAACGGAGGGGGGGGGGATTGCAAAAAATTAAAACTTAAATACACTAAATTGAGAGGTTTTGAAGTTTGAGGGGGGGATTGCAAAAGGTATGACAGTTCAGGGGGGGTTTGTGAAGTTTCCCATTTTAAAAAATAAAAGAATAAAAAAAAGAGTAACATTTTCCTTCCTTTTTTTTTTTTTTTTTGTAGCACGTGGCAAATATTGCGGTGAAAATGAAAGAAAAGAGTTTTGTTGCCTTATTGCAATTGGGTGCGGTTGCGTGGTGCAGCGGAGGAGTGAGGGGAATGTGAGAAGGGGGTTGACGGTGGAGAGAAAAAAAAATAAGAGAGAGAGAGAGAATTTGGGTTTCACCCATAAAAAAAAAAATATTTAGTTAAAATAAAGAAATATTTAAAGAATTTGATGTGTAATTGCTTTGAAAAGTGACTAATTAAAATAATAAAAGTAAAATTTTAAAATTAAATTTAGACAAAGTTTAAGAAACTCATTAAAAATGCTCTAAGACCGTTGATTCTTTCTCCGTCTCTATTAATAATGGCTAAGGAATCGTTCAATTGCCCCAAGGAATGGATCGGATCATGCATGTGTTGACGTTCTCTGCCTGCTTTAATTTGAGAGGGTTCGGGTTTAATTAGTTTGTAAGGCTAGTATGAAATTTATGCTAAATTGTCAAATGCACTCTAACTATTTTTATACTGCCATGTGTTTACATAGGTTCAAAACATTGAAACAAGCTCAAAGAAACTTTGAATTGCTTCAACATACAGTCTAAGTTTGTTAGATAGTTGTTGTTTTTTTTTTTTTTTTTTAAAAAGGTTAAGAATGAATGGTAGATTGTTTTGCACGTACAATGTCTCTAATACAATTGAAATAATCTTCTATTCAAACTTGCTCCTCTTCGCGGAGCGATGCTATCTTCATGAGATAGTTTTTTGTAAAATTAACTAATCTTTCTTGGATTGGGATTTTATTAATTTGTTGTTTAAATTGTTAGTAATTTGAACAACATATGTGAGAGAGCTCATATGAAATTCATCTATCTAAATAAATTTTTAATTATCTGACTACTTGTGCAAACATGTGAGTCTCATATGAATTCTTTCATGTATAGTGTCCAAATTACTAGTAATTTAGACAGCAAATTATTGAAATCTCAATCCAATATTCCCAACACTTGAATTGAACTAACTCACCTCATCTCGACCGTTGTTACCTCTCTCTTATCCATATATATGAAAGCGACGAAACAACCTACACATTTGACAATACCCCAAATAGATTTGACTCACTAGCCATTAGGGTGGCTCCAACCATCCCGTTGGCCAAAATAGGGTGGCCGGCCACCAATTGTTTTTTTATTCAAAAAATAAAATAAAATTAATGAGCATGCGGCCATGTGGCACCCCATCTTTTCATCATGTACGTATGGATTTTCGTTAATTTTATAGATAGAATCCGTTTTTAGCTATAAACAATATGCTATTTATGATATGAAATGAAAAATTTAAAAAATAAAGTCATAAAACCCAAAGGGTAATGATCAGTGTTTAACCTTTTTTTTTTTTTAACAATAACAATGGTTGATTTAAAAGTTGGTTGAAAATGCAATGGCAGCATTATGAGAAGGAGAAATGCTAGAAACTCTATACATTTTTATTTCACAACTATGATGAAAGAGTTTATTGAATTGTCACGTTAATATTGTAGGATAATTATGAAACAAAAATGTAGTTTGAATTGAAACATGGTCCAAGGAACTTTGAATTGTTTGAACTTACAGTTTTAAGTTTGTTATACAATTTTTTTTTTTTCCCCCTTCTATTCAAAGTTGCTCCTCTTGTTAAATAGTTTCTTAAAATAAACTAATATTTCCTAGCTACACTTGATTAATTGAACTAACTCACCGCCTCATCTTGACCGGTTGTTACCTCTCTCTTATCTAGACTGAAGTAATGAATTAAGCAATCAATTACCTACATTTGACAATGACAATAGTACCCCCAAAAAATAGTTTCGATGGCTCCTAAGAAAGCCATATTAGCCGGAGCTACCAACTCAAATATAGCTTATCAAACCAACGTCTTATCCCCTACCTCTCCCTCTCGCACGACTTCCCCTATAAAAGCCCTACAACTCCCTCTTTCTTCGCTGAAGAAAGATATTTTTCATCTTTCTCTGCATCTTCTTCTCTCTTCTCTTTCGTTCCCGGCCCCATCTCTTCGTATATATACTTGTTTTGTTCGTGTAGGCCGCCCAAAGACTATTTCACGTAAACAAAATAAGTATATATATAT
Source organism: Betula pendula (assembly GCA_900184695.1). Lineage (NCBI taxonomy): Eukaryota > Viridiplantae > Streptophyta > Magnoliopsida > Fagales > Betulaceae > Betula > Betula pendula. The sequence goes on along the minus strand of FXXK01000046.1, from coordinate 1,056,042 downwards.
ATATATACATATATCATACGTACACCTATACAGGTATACACGTACGTACAGCCTCTTTCCCTTGTAAGAAAGAAAGAAGAAGTCGATCATGGGTAGTTTCCTCCACAAGATTTGGGACGAAACGCTTGCCGGCCCGGCTCCCGACACCGGCCTTGGCAAACTCCGCAAATATGATTCGTTTTCAGCCACCCGATCGCCTCCCATGGTGGCTGATCGTGAGGTGGAAATAAGTCGGAGCATTACCATTCTTAAAACGAATTCCACTTTTAGAAACCTCTCCGTTGATCCCGGTTCCGCCCCGGAGTCTCCAGCCGGGCCCACCACCCCTAGGACACCACTCACACGTATGTTCAATCATCGCTCTCTTTTTCTTTGCATGAAATTAAAATATCAAGTCTACATGTAGATGGTGCCATTTTTTTTTTAATGGTTTATTTGTTTTCTGAAAAATAGGTCTATGGTTTTTTTGTTTTTTATATGATCGGACCTCTAAGGTATGGCCACTTTGTATATTCACCCATATCAAGTAAATCTCGTATCCCTTTCGACATGCATCAGTTGAGTAGTAGATTTCGCTCAGAATCTGTCCTAAGAAGCTGTTAAAAAAGAGATAAAAGAAAAGGAAATAAAATACCTATAGAATTCATGATTTCCTCCTTCTGATATGATTTTTATGGTTTATTCAAAGCAAAAATTGTGATTGATTGGTGAAATTTAGTAGAAAAGAAATAAGAACTTATAGCAGCTTATGTGTACTGAAGAGGTGGTGGAAATTGATATTTTATGATTCACAGCCTTTTCTCTTTTCCTTGATTTGCATGTCAAGATGAGGCCAGGTACAGTGGGGTTGTTGATTACCAATTATAAAATTTTGAAATATTATTCTTTTCAGGTTTTCCTATGTTTTCTCAGCAGCCAAACAATTGGTTTTACAGCTTTTGTTTATGTTGTATTCGTAGTTTATGTGGGGTTTGGTTTGCATGCAGCGGAGACACCAGGCGTGGATGTCATCAACAAATTTACGAGGAGAAAATCGTCAATTGGAGCCTTAGAACAACCTGAGACAAGAAGTCCGACCGCTTACGATTGGTTATCTCTCTTTTATTTTACTTTTTAGAATGACATATATGCCCTTAATTGGCTCTTTGGCACCGTCCGTATTGGCATGGAAATCATTGAGGATTTTCAATCCAAGGGTCAGGGCTGTAGAGTTCATGCTTTTATACAATTGCCCTTTTTAGACGAAAATCAATTTAAGGTTTCCTCGGGTTTGTAATTTTTTACATTTTCAAATTACAATTTTAAATGATCTACAAAATCGTAATACTAAACGCAACATAAGTAGGGGCAATTATTCATGCATAATAAGTAGGCTCTTTTAAAGCCTTTAGATCCTATAGCCATGACCAAGTTAATGTTACGTACTTTAACATTAATATCTGTTGATTTGGAGAAGCAAATTGTTTAGAAATAATTCTAATGGGATCTTCCTGATGCTTTTTTGCATGTGCTACAGGATCGTGATTAGTGCTTTGGATCGTTGAGAAAGGAAGTGACGATTTGTTCCATGTCTCAGCTGCAATATATTTGTACATAGACTATATCTTATGCATCTGCATATAAATATAACACCTTATAAGTCTAGTAATAAGAATAAAATGGTTCGGACGAACAATATATATATATAGTCGCAGAAGCTGCTGTGGGTTTCACGACGATCGGAAGTAGGATAGCCGGCTTTTTTGTATATTAAGTCTTATTTTTCTGGGTACCTTCAGGTGATTGAGCTTTGGAGTGTTATTCTTGTTCTATTTTCTTTCTTTTCAATTTTTTTTTTCTTCCTGGGTTTTTGTTCATGTGTTCAATCTTGGACTTTTATTTTGTTAATTTCTCTGTAAATATGGATTGTGTATTCTGAATCCTCTTCGAATGACGCTCAATGGAACCTGGTGAAAAACTTTGCTGTATGCACTGCCCCTAGCTTGTCTCCACTAAGTTCTTTTTCTTTATGCATTCGCTTCTCAATCTTTTTATTTTTTATTTTTTATATGTCGTAATATACACCATATATATAAATGATCAACCAACTACCTTATAATACTCATTTACTCCATCATTAGGGTCTATATGATAAGATAACTTTGAATTGAAAATTGACTCGATCGGTTGGATTCTAATGCCTTTCTCATCATGGTGGGCTATTATATAAATACGGGATTCCCCATCAATGCCCGAGAGTTGCAAATGGAAAATGAGATTACCAAAGGTTTATCTAGGGATCCATTTGTTTATATATAGTTGCTAAATTAACAGGATTGATTTGGCGGAGGGATCATATCCATGCCAAAATTGAAAAAATTGCATTGTGACTTAGAGCCTATTTGGAATTGCGTTAAGAAGCTTAAAAAGTGTTTTTTTTTTATAATACATAAAAAGTCGTGCCAAACAAAAATGAGTTCGTAGGGTGAAAAACTTGAAACTCTTTGATTTTTTTTGTTCTAAAAAGCCTAAAACTACATTTTGGAAAAGCTTATAAATGTGACTTTTTATATAAATAAAAGCTCTATTTTATTGTTAAAATAACTAGAGAATATAGGAAAGAACTGAATAGTATATTTCTGTGTATTTGTAACTGTGTACAAAATGGCCTATTTATAGTTGAATAGGGCCAGGTAAACTAGGAAATACAATCAGAGAATTAATGGACAATATTACTGAATCAAATCAAACCTATACAAGGAAATACGGTAACGGTAATTCTGATAATTACAAAATATTAGGGAATTACGGTGAGTATCAGAATATATTCTAACATCCCCCCTCAAACGCAAGGTGGTAATGTAGAAGCCAACTTGAGTTTGGAAACAAGAGCACAGAAGCGTCCAGGTGGATGTGCTTTGGTAAACACATCAGCCAACTGATCAGCGGAAGCAACAGGACAAAGATGAAGAAAAGATGAAGAGTTCCCTGCAAAAGATGATGGCGCACAAAATGACAGTCTATCTCAATGTGTTTAGTGCGCTCGTGAAAAACATCGTTATGCGCAATCTGAATCGCACTTCGGTTGTCACAGAATATAGGAGAGCTAAAAGTCTGAGAAGCACCCATATCATGGAGGAGCCATCGTAGCCAAAGGAGCTCAGAAGTGGTGTCAGCAAGGGCACGGTACTCAGCTTCAGTACTAGAGCGGGCAACAACAGACTGTTTCTTGCTACGCCAAGAGATGAGGGAATCGCCGAGAAGAAAACAATAACCAGTTGTGGAACGACGATCGGTAGAGAATAACTAGAGAATATAGGAAAGAACTAAATAGTATATTTCTGTGTATTTGTAACTGTGTACAAAAGGGCCTATTTATAGTTGAATAGGGCCAGGTAAACTAGAAAATACAATTAGAGAATTAATGGACAATATTACAGAATCAAATCAAACATATACAAGGAAATACGGTAACGGTAATTCTGATAATTACAAAATATCAGGGAATTACGGTGAGTATCAGAATATATTCAGAATATATTCTAACATTTATAACACAATCCGAAACAAACTTTACCCGTATATGACAAAGATAATTAAATGAACACTTAAAGTATATGTGCCTCGTCAATTTTTATCAATAGGGTTTACTAAAGTCTCAAGTCTTTAAGAGCACTAGCAACAACTTTATTTAAACCATATTTTCTTTTTTAGTGTAGGAAAATTTGTTAAAAAAATCATTGCAGCTAGGGAACCACTTTTGGTTCCCTTAATATTATTTTAATATAAAATTTTTTTTTCTCTCATCTCTTTTTCCTCTACCATTTATTTGAAATAATATTTAAATGGTTTCGCTTTATTCCCTCTTTCTCTTAGTATTTAATTTAAAGAATATTAAAATAGTATATAAAAATAATAAGGGAAGCTATTGTGGAGTTTATTTGAATATAAAAGTAAAAAGTAGTTTGATTCCTTACATTGAGAACAAATCTAAAGGAAGCTACTGCTACTACTTTAAGGAATAAGGAGAGTAGGACGGCGTCCATGGAGGCTAACGGACGAAAGATTCTTGTCGCATTGGTATTGGTATGTCTCATTGCACACGTATTGCATTACTGTTGGAATTGACATTAAGAAACTTCAGTACTAGTGTGTGTGAACAAGACAGAAACCATCAATGAAGTATGAGATTCTTGAAGCATCCAAATAATTGGCTGGGTGATTCAACTACCAGCAATATATGCAACTTGTAAGTAAAACCAAAATTTAACTGAAGTGCTTTCCATAGGGATCCCAACAGAAAAGCTTATTATATATAAATGACGTTATATATCTTCTGTCACAAAGGAAAACTTAAAGTTGAGAGTTTTGCAGTTCAAAGAAAATCTGAGGAAGGAACGTAGGGGGGAAAATTAAGATGGAAAACAAATTAAAGGCAAAGGAATTTCCTTCGATCATCATATTAATGATTAATCTTAATGGTTTGATTCAAAATAGACGCAATTGTGACTAAGCTGATGAGGCTGCCTTCACTTTCTCAACCAGGTCAGCAGCATCTTGAACCGTTGAGATATTCTCAGCACCCCCTTCTCCAATTGCCACTTCAAATTTCTCTTCCAGAGCCATCATAATTTCCACCTGATTCAAATTAGCAACCCAAATTAGTTAATTAATCTTGCATGGATTAATACTTTAAACAAGTATAATTATTGAATGATAAGATGAACTTCATGATTCTCAGATCCAATCAAATCTCAGGACATACTATGTCAAGTGAATCAACACCCAAATCGGCAAACTTGGTTTGGGGAGTCACAGTACTTTCATCAATAGACAGCTGCTTTGATATGATGCCTTGGACACTTTGCAGCGTTTCCGGTTGAGCCTGCACATACATATATAGGTTCGTTTGGATTTGTGAATTCAAAACGTTCAATTTTTAAAAACGTAGTTAATTAAGTATTTAATAAAATCACATTTTGACCTTTAAATTTTACCTGTTATTTGAAAACATAATTTTTCAAATACACTTTCAAACAATACAATAGTAAAGAGTGAAACAAAATTATTACGATTGAGCATGAGATTGTAGTCTTGAGGCAGCTAGGGAGAGTAGATGATCGTTTAGCTTCCTTAGTGATTTGGATTTTAGGCACAACTCTTAGCCCTCCAATCATAGGACCTCCCTGAGAATGAAATAAGCCAATGTACTCATTAATCTTCTATGTGTCTCTCTCATAGCCTCCCATTGAATAAATAAAAATTAAAAATTAATTAAAAAAAAAAAAAGAGAAGAAGTTGTGGCACTTACAATGGTGCGGAGGTATTGAAGTGGCAATTGGTGGTTCTAACCTTGGAAATGTGAGGAAGGGCGGCCAAAGGAGAAGAGGAAGTAAGAAAAGTAGCCATAACTCCCATTGGCTTATGCAAATTTTTGGCTAAAATGACTAACCAAAACTCACTTTTGTTAGTTTAGTTAATGAGTTTTAAAAGACACCATACATCCGATTATCTATTCTTTTTCTATATCTTTTAAATATTTTTTTTTATTCTTTGTTTATCTTTGTTATTATTTCTTTATTTCATTTATAAGCATCTTATTTTTTTTATAATCATTTTTTTCAAATGGTCATTTTTTTTAAAAAAATGTCATTTTAATGTCATTTCTTACATAGATGCAGTAGTACCAACAACAGCACCAAAGATCCCTTCAATAAGCATGCCAACACCCTGCATTTGAAGATAAAATTTTACATTCCAAATGGTAACGCAATATTAGGATTATTTCATCTGCTGTCAAAGCAATTTTAGATACATGACTGGAAGTGTGTGTGTGTACGCGACAGCCTATGGCTGCACCTGCAGGCCAATACTTTGGCTGAGAACATGTGCTGGAGGGGCTGTAGCTCCTGAAAGACGTGCTGCTGCATAAAATAAAATGTTCCAGTTGACTGCAGAAAAATTTCAATGAATATATTCCATTAGGGAAAATAGACGAAGGATTAAATTTAAGTTATGGATTCTATATCACTGAGAAATCTTCCAATACTTAATCACTAGCAAGGTTCTTGAAAATCTTATACAAAGGGTAAGTAGGTCAAATGTTTATAATGGATCAGCCTAAGACAATCACTGGAATTTTGAAAATGATTTTTAATTAGCAATTTTTTGGAATAGTGATTAAACCTCTGCAGATGTAACCAAGGCTGCCCCGATCGTCCCAAAGACATGGCTCGCTCTGAATATGGGAGTACCCCACTGAAATGGGTAAGGGATTTTAATCCTAGACTGGAAACAAAAACCAATGATTCCACAAAACTCCAAGTAAGATAGTAATGTAGTATAAATGGAAATTAGGATAAAAAAAAATATGGATTGAAGCAGATAAATGAGAATAGTTCTTTAAGAGCACATTTAACATGTCCAGCAGACTAGGACAAGAAAAATAAAGATGATGACACAAGCATAGATTCTAAAAGTACCTGACCCAAGGGCTCCAAGGATGGTCATGGATTCCACCGATTGCAAGTCTTCCACATCCTCTACTATCTCATGTGCCAACGTCTGTAAATTCCCTAGCAAAGATTGCTCAACCTGCTATCTCTGGTGTCATCCTCTGCTTCTAAAGGGAGTGCACGGTATGAATGTAGAAGAAAAATAAGGTGGAATAAGAAGTATTGAAATGCTGCAATAAAAAGTTCTATACGTTCTAGTTTGTTAAGAGGAATTGTTGCAGCTATAAATTCCCTAGTCCTACTGTTATCTACATCATTTAAGGGATCAAATTGCACACACGTGGATCACCAGATCTCAACAGCTGTATCAAATCAACAACCAACAGCAGTAGAAGATAAAGACTAATTTGATTATGCAGTAACAGATCACTAGCAGATCACCTCATATGCTAGTGATCCTGTAGTTTGAATTCAAATACATTTCAAATGTTAGGGATAAGATTTTTGTTTAAGGTGACCTATTTGAATTCAAATATATGAAGTATGATTTAGAAGTGCTCAGAAAATCAAACTCATAAAACGGAAAAGTTATCTTTCATCTATTACATCCATCGATCTTTCCTTCACAGCAGAAGTGGGATGTGATCTCAAAATGGCAACCAAACAACACGGTCACACCAACACAATACGCACAGCTTTTGCTGTAAAACATGATTAGAAAAAATCCCCAAAACAACAGAAAATCAATCAAAGAAAGGGGCTGGGATGGGTTTCAAAGAAGGGGAAACAGGGGAGGGGATGGGTTTCGAAGAAAGGGAAACAGGGGGAGGGGGTTTCTGCTCGTGACCCAACCCAGAGAAGAGAGAAAAAAAAAATTAAAATGAAAAACCATAGAGATTGAAAGATTACCTTAATCGATTGAGAGAAGGAGACTGAGAGAGAGAGAGGCCGATTCCTGCTTGCTGAGAGGGAGACGCCGATTCCCTCAACTATAGAGAGAGGCGTCTTCAGCTACCGGGAGAGAGGCAAAAAGGGAGACCCACGTGCTTGCTGAGAGACCTTCAGCGTAAACAATGGAGGATTCGTGAGAGACCTTCAGTTCAGCGTATGAGAGAGAGGCGGGAGAGAGTGAAGTGGAGGGAGAAGAAGAAAAATGGCGAAAAGAGAGAGGGAGAGAGAAGAAATTATTGTTTATTCTGTCAATCCGTGTACATTGTAACGCCACAAGTGGTGTTACACTGTTTACAAACGGGCCTTAAATCCATTTTGGATTTAAGATGCATAAGCCAGTATATTGGATATTTTAGGACTTGGATTAGCCATTCTAGCATTTTTGCTAGAATGGCTAATCCAATGAGAGTGCTCTTTAGGAAGGGAAATAATATGTGGGTTAATCAAAAACTTGTTGAAATGCTAATGCAGAGAATAAGTGTTCATTTGAAGTTGCATCTATATATATATATATATATATGCATGAGAGGTTGAACACAGAAAATAGCTGGATGTGATAATTAAGCTGCAGGAATTAAGTAAATCCAATGAGCCATGCATGAGTTGGGCGGATTATACCATGTATTTTGTTTCTTGTTCTTGTAAACCTCAACTAAAACACAACTCGCCAAATTTTGTAGCTTGTTAATATCGATCGCTTTAGTAATTAAAAGCATGAAAGAGGGCAGGCTTGTGTTGTGTACGTACGTTTTGGCTATATATGCTCCGGATGCTAATCCATCAGATAAATCTGTAACTTTTGTCTAGCAAACCCCATCAGATCCCTCATCCCAAAATAAAGATTAAAAAGAAAGGAAAGGAAAAGAAGAAACGAGGTCTATTCATAACTTCATTCTCAATTAATTGGGTAATGCAAAACTCTCAGCTTTAATTTTTATTTTTCCTGTTATAATCACCCATTATCAAAATAAAAAAAACCATTTATATATACCAAAAGGAAATTTCTTACCAACTGAGTTACTGGAAAATTCTTTCAACTCAGTTACTAAAAGTGCTATGTATTTTTTAACATGTGAATATATTTTTTTAAATAGCTTGTGCTTCTTACATGGTTTTTAATACTAAAAAAAATAAAAATGCTTACAAACTGGATTGTAAGAGTTCGTTCAACCTAGCTAGCCTCTAAAAAAGAGATAGGAACTCTTGCAAGTCAATTTGTATGAAATTTCCATCTTAAAAAAATATGTATTTTTCACGAGCTCAAAATATAGATGACACTTTTAAATATTAAGTTAGAGGAATTTCTACCACCCCAGCCTGGAAATTTATATCCCTAAAATGAAGGTAAGATATTTGTGAGAAGCCAAACATATAACTCCAAATAAAGATGCTAGGCATAATGAAATATAAAATGGATCGCTTATTATTTCAGCAGGGGATGTAGCTCAAACGGTAGAGCGCTCGCTTTGCATGCGAGAGGCACGGGGTTCGATACCCCGCATCTCCATTTTCTTCTTTTGAAGGCATTTACTTGTCCACTCCGCAATCCATCATCTGAAACCTTTAAATAGAAAGTCCGAACGAAAGGCTTTTCGCCTGACCTCTTCCAAATACTCTGTTTTTGCTTACTTTCTTTCTCTCTTGAGTCTCTTGGATAGCTAGGAATAGGATGATCAAGGATATCACAAGAGGTATGCCATGCATTTAAATTGATATACATATCTGGGAAGAACAAAATTGGTGGTTTATGCAGGGATCGGCCTATTGGACATCGGCTTACTAAATGATATTAATGTTTCCAACATTATCGCAATATGGAAATGAATAAATGTGTTTAATATTATATCAAAGGAGGAACGGTGTTTATGATGTTTGAATGGGATTGAAATCCTCTTTTGCATTCTCTGTAGGATTTGTTGGTTGTAAGAGCATTAGCAGCAGTTTTTTTTAAAATTTTTCTTTAATGTAGGGAATAAAATTATTTTTTAGTTCCCTATTTAAATGCACTCCACATCAGCTTCCCTTCATCTTTCTCTATATAAATTAAATACTATTTAAATTAAATGCTAGAAGAAAAAGAGAGGAAAGAGAAATTATTTAAATATTGTTTTAAACAAATAGTAGAGAAGAGAGAGAAAATTTTTATATTAAAATAATGCTAAGAGAACCATTTTTTGTTCTCTAGATGAAAGGAACCAAAAGTGGTTTCCTCGGTGTTTCTATAGTTTAGGAAACACTTAGGAAAGCTGCTGCAGATACTTTTTTATTTTTTTTAACAGTTTTCCCTACACTAGGAAAGTGAATAGAGTTTAAGGGAAGCTGCTGCTAATGCTCTAAAGAATTTAAAGTTTGGATAAAAATATGATCCTTATAAAATAGCCCCCTCCATCCTTTTTGGCCGTTTGTTTGGATGAAATAATGGTTATGTGCGTGTCACGTGACGACCTTTATCCCTATTCTTCTAAAATATCCTTAATTTATTTTAAAATAAAAATAAAAATTAATAATTCAAATTCAAATAATAAAATAATTAAAAAAAAATTGTAACGGTGGCCGAACCACCCCACCCAACATATAAGTGGGGGTGGTTGGGGGGTGGCTCGATGAGCCACCTCCAACCCCTTGGGGGTGGCCGCGAGCCATCCCCATGGTGGGTTGGAGGTGGCTCGCAACACCCCAACCCAAGGAGTGGTTTGCAAGCCATCTGCAACCTATTGGGGGTGGCTGGCTACTCCATGGTGGCTACGGCTACCCTCTTTTTCTACTTTTTTTTTTTTTTTATTATTATTGATTAATAAATATAAGGAAAAATTTGATTTTTCAATTGTCAAAATGATGGTAATTTTGCAAAAAGGTAATTCAACCATCCTTAAACTTTGGTTTTTTTTTTTTCAATATTTAATTTTTTTTAATAAAGTACAAAAAAATTAATGCAACGTGGCACTTACAAAATATTGTAAAATTGGCTAAAAATTCCACAGAATGACCACTTTCACATTCACAAAAAACTTATGCAATTAAAATTGAAAAAATAAAAAACTTGAGGTATTATTTAAATTGACGCTTTGAGTTAAAGATTTATTTTAAATTTTTTTCAAAAACCTTAAAATTTATTTTGTTTTTTCAATTTTTATTTACAATAAAATAAAAAAAAATTATTTTGTTCTAGATATTGCTTAAATTTAGATTTTTAAAGGGTAAATTTGATTTTTTATTAGTCAAAGTAAGGGTATTTTCGAAAGAAAAAAGTTAAAATTGATTTTTCATCGAACATAACATCAACACTAACAGAGGAGACTACTTTACAAGGACTTGATAATTTGATGTATTTATGTGTATAGACTATCACATTAGGGCCTAATCAAAATAGATTGTTAATTAAGGAAGCCAAAATATATTTATCCCATAACTTAATTTGAAAATAAGGATTGACATTTGATAAAATATATGAATTTTATCCAATACGTTGCCAAACCATCCGTGCACTACTATAGCATGAGTCATGACGGCTACCCTGCCTCCTAACAAATTTAAAAATTAGAAGCCTGTGATCGATGGTGAACTTTATCGGCAACGGTACATCACCCGTAAGCCAATGGCGCTAGCTCTTCACCTGACATTTCCATCCCCCACGTGAGCGGTGAGCCCCGCTCTTATCCACTGGCACCTGTCGGTTACTCACTCTGCGACCTCGATACCATCACCCGACGGTGACTTTGGGTCACCGCCGAAGACCAACCGTTCTAAGTAGTACCACATTACCGTAGGCTTAACGGACCAACCGATGGGCATGAGATTCCACATGGGACACGCTTTACCGGATGTCATCAAACTTCACTTTCTCAGTTTCCTGAAATTCAGCCAATCACTTCATTACACATGTCCCATGGTTGACAATTGACATTAATCGTGACGCTAGAGTTCATTTTTTTAGCTTTTGTTTTCATAAAAAAAAAAAAAAAAAAACAAAAACAAAATTGCAATCTGTTGAATCTCAAACAATAATTTAAAATTTATTATAAATTAAACCTATATAGTATATATATATATATATTATATATATATATATGATGTTATTCCTAAGTCAGGGTAAGCTCTACCTAGCATCAATATATTATCATCGTCTTTTGTTAAAATCCAGTCTAGAATAGGTGTGACACCGGGAACCGGTAGGCAACGCACGGCTTGGGTAATTTCCAAGAAGCAAGATGGTTTTTTCCGTCAAATTGACGGTACTAATAAAAACAAGGTCCACCTATCAAGCCGGCACCACCATTCATCACGCCGGTGACGGAATTTCTGCAATCCATCCAATCGCATTCTGCCAGCTCATCTCTCCCTCTACCTTCTCTTCCACGTGTCCGCGCTCTTCTCGATCCCTTGGCCGACGCCGTCAGTGCCCCCATTTTTTTTTCCCGTCAACAGATACAAAACAAAAGAAATGCAATAGCAATATCTGAAAAGGTAGAAAAGTCAGTCAATATATTCGCCGATCAATCGAAACCCTAACCGCTCTCTACCCACTCTCTCTTTTTCGTCGTAAATCCTATTATCTCTCAGATCGGCGATACCCTGCGCATACCGGCGCTCGTCCAGTAATTCTAACCTGCGCACCGCGTATAAGTCCTCCTCTCTCTCTCTCTCAGACTCTTCCTTCCGTCCTCGCGTCGGTGTTACGTATTGTACGCAGACCCGCGCGCGATAGCGCGTCTGCGGTAGCCAGCTGAGTGTTTGATTTTGGAGATCGGAGAGACGATTAATTACCAGATCGGCGCAGGTTAGCACCGAGCGATGGAAGAAGACGACGAGATCCAGTCAACCCAGTCGCCGGAGACGGGATCTCCGGTATCGCCACGGCCGAACGGAAGAATAACGGTGACGGTGGCTTCAGCGCCACCGCCGGGAGGGCAGAACGCTCTAGCGATGCTAGCTCTCCCAATTCAGCGACCGAGAAGCGGCGGAGGAGGAAGCGGAGGCGGAGGCGGAGGCGGAAGAGAGGACTGCTGGACCGAAGATGCGACGTCGGTACTGATAGACGCGTGGGGAGAGCGGTATTTGCAGCTGAGCAGAGGGAATTTGAAGCAGAAGCACTGGAAAGAGGTGGCGGATATTGTGAGCAGTAGAGAGGAGTACGGGAAGATCCCGAAGACCGATATTCAGTGCAAGAATCGGATCGATACGGTGAAGAAGAAGTACAAGCTGGAGAAGGCGAAGTTGGCGTCCGGTAGCGGGCCTAGCAAGTGGACTTTCTTCGACAGATTGGAACAATTGATCGGCCCAACTGCCAAAATCGCTGTCTCTAGTCCTTCTCCGCCTTTGCAGCAGCCTACACCTAAAGTGCCTGTGGGAATACCCGTTCGCATTCGTTCGTCCTCCGTCAATCTCCTTAGCAACAATAGTAATAACAGTCAATTTCTTAACAAGCAGCCGCAGAAGAAGCAGGAAGAGGTGGTGATGTTGAGGACACAACAGCTTGGGAAGCGGGGTGGGACAGAGTTGGAGTCCGATTCGGAGGAGGCGGATTCGATGGATAGCTTTGGGCCGGTGGGGGTAGAGGTGGGGACAGGGACGGGGACGAACGAGAGGAAGAGGCCGCGGAGGATGATGGTGATGGAGGGCAGGGAGGGTAGAGGCGGGGGAGGAGGGAAGGGCGGGTGGGGGAGTGCGGTGAGGGAGTTGACGCAGGCGATAGTGAGGTTCGGGGAGGCGTACGAGCAGGCGGAGAGCGCAAAACTGCAGCAAGTGGTGGAGATGGAAAAGCAGAGAATGAAGTTTGCCAAGGAGCTGGAGTTGCAGAGGATGCAGTTCTTCATGAAGACCCAGTTGGAGATATCGCAGTTGAAGAAGCAGGGCGGCGGGAGGAGGGGCGGTGGTGGTGCTGGGAATGCTAGTAATCATCAGATTCAGATTCATAGCAATAACAACAATACCAATAACAATAATAGTGATAGCAGCAACTAGGGTTATTAGATTTTATGTGTGGTAATGTGATGGGTGAAGAAGACCCATTGGTTAAAATTGGTACTAGAATAATAGAATTTGGGTAGCCTCTGTGTGTGTGTATGTTTGCTCTCTCTTATTTATCACCTTTCTCAAATTGGTGGAAGAGACTGATTAGATGCTCAATTACAGTAGATTGTGACACCAATATCAATCTCTTTTCTTCACTTGTTATTGTTGTTCTACCTTGTTTAATCTTCTTACTCTCTACCAGCTTTACTCATGCTCATTACATTTTATGTTGAAAGATCAAACAGAGATGCAGGGTTACTTGAACCTTGCTTTCTCCACGCCCGACTCTGTTCGACGAGAGAAATTATGAGGGACTGAAACATGAGATACCGGCATTATAAGTTATAACTTTGCAAAGACTATGGTACTTTTGAGGGTTAAGGGAAGTTTTCCCTTAACATTACATTACTGATCACTCAAAAGCTAATATCTTCGAACTTCAGAAGCAACAACAGCTGTGGGTTATCTTTACATCAACATTATTTTTGTTCTTTCTGGTTTATGTTTTCATCAGCATGATCATTCTAAAATGGAAGGTCACATTCTTTGGAATTCTGGAGACATATATTTGTAGAACAAGTGAGTCTTTCTATCTATTCTCTATATCTGCGCCTAATTGTGTTGCATAAATCATGAATGCTATAGACCAATTTCATCTTTTTTATTTTCACATCCACTATGTGGTAGGAGGGGCAACCACTCGAGTATTGTACTTAATTAATCCCTAGGAGATACTCAGCAACTTATCGCATTATGAGGAACAATTATCTGCAAGTATATGTTTATGAGACATTTATATATACTTTTATCTGTGGTCCATGCATGACATAAACATGCGACAAACCCAGGAAAATGGTCGTGCCAGGGGATTTGGACAATTGGACCTTAAAAAGGGTAAAAAAGGAATCAAACAAAACACCTTTTGATAAGCGATTCACAATTCTTACTGCTGGGAGTTCTGATGCAACAAGAGCATACCATCCAGCCATCCTGGAACAGCCACAGCCTTGGAAGCAAAACAAACATGGCCGAGTAATGCCATCTCTACAGTGTCTGCTCTTTCATTAGACCAATGAGTAATGATACAAGTCATCTTACATGTTTACTTTGTGTCAACCAAAAGTGACATGGTTTTAAAATTACCATTAGATCAAAAGTCAATAATCATCGATAATAAATTCAATGGTGATTTTAAATGCCACATTACTTTTGGTTGACACAAAGTAGACATAAAAGATGACATATATTATTACTCTTTCATATATATATATATATGAGTAATGATATAAGTCACCCTTCATGTTTATTTTGTGTCAATCAAAAGTGATATGACTTTTAAAATCACATTAGATCAAAAATCAATAATGATCAACCATAAATTCAATGGTGATTTTAAAAATCACATCACTTTTGGTTGATACAAGGTATATATATATATATATATACATACATACATACAAGGCCCCAATTATGATAAAAATTATACTCAATTTTTTTTTCATTAAGGCTCTAATTATAATTAAAAAAATGATTACCAATTGAAACATGAAAAAAAACCAAAAAACAAAAAAAAACAAAATTCAATGACTAAGATATTAAGACAAGAAAAAAATAGGGAAAGATGAAAAGTAAGAGAGCCTCATTCAAGCCATTTCTTCGTTTTCTCTCTTCCAAAGAGTTTTATCGAGAATCTCTCTTTTTCTAAGAAGCTTGTCTTCGTCATCATCTTGATTTTCTTCTCTGAAGATTGCCGAAGGAAGGAGGAGCTCCCATTCCTCCTTCTTTCTTCCTCTTTCCCCTTTGTCCTTCTTTTCTTTTTCCTTTTCCTTTTCTTCCTTTTCCTCCTTTTTCTTCTCTCATTTTTCTTTTCTTTTGGTATGCAACTTAGGACCCTGATTTGCTTCGCTCCGGCCTTCTCCTCAACGCACACGCCTCACCATCACAATCACCAGTAGGTTCCGCTCCTTTCCAACCATTCCCCCACCGCATGTGGGGTGCGTACGCCACTGCACTCTCCCCATTTTTGTGGTCCACACAGCTACTTGTTGGCTCCTCGCTCTCCTAGAAGTTAGATCTCTGTAGCTGGGTTTCTTGTGTTGCATGTAGAAAGCTCTTTTGCAAGTTGCAACCGTTTTTTAGCAAGTTTCCAAATCCTGTAGTGGTGGCATCCTTTTTGCCTTCACTACTAGATTCTTCTCTGATGCGACTGTTGAAATTATTTTATGAAAATTAAGTTTCCTTCCATTTTAAAATATTTCAACTTTTCCTCCGCTTGTCTCTATCTCTTTGTCTCACATTGAAAAGATATGAGAGGCAATATTTGTTTAAGAAATAAATTAATATTCATCTTACTGTCCATGGATTCAATGATTCCCATATAGATTTTCTGTTTTCTTTAATTCTGTTATTCCCATAGATTTATTTCCAACAGGGACGTCAAGATGGTAACTTGCTCAAGCATCTGAGTTACAGCTAGTACCAAGGTGTTTTTTCCAACTACGACTTCCAAGCATAGTTGCTGCTACTGCTGTTGTCCTTGAAGGTAGATGTCTGTTGTCTATTACCACCAAGTGGGGCGGCCCTTCCCTCAGCTTTGTGCCAAGTTTCAACCGGATTGAGTCATCGTTTTGGCTCTTTCTTAATAGTTTCTAGGTTTTCCTTACACCATATTGACTTGTTCTTGGGTAGTTTGTTATGTTACGTTACCAGCCAATTCTTGTGTTGTATGGTTGATGTATTTGAATCTTCCCCTTCCCTCTGTTCTCCTGTATTGCTTAGAAAATAAAAAAAAATAAAAAAGGGCTTCATTCAATTAAAAAGCCCCATGTTGGAGGTGGGAGAATTCTTGCAGTAAATCACGAGGGAGATGTTACTCCTCTTACAGAAATTCCAAGTGGAAGTGGGGCATTTTTTACACCAAATGCTTAGAGCACTCACAATGAGTTCTCTAAATATAACATTTTTCTAAATTTTTAACAAAACACACAAAAACCTCAATTTAACCAACTTTTTGTCCAAAGTTAAATTTAAGATTTGTCAGATTTGCTCTTTAAATCTAAAGATCCAAAACCGGAATGTTAAACTTTTTTAGCTTGGCGCTACAAATTTGTTTCCCTCTACTTTGTTTCTCTCTCTCGTCCTCTCCATTGAACGAACCAGGCAGAGAGAGACAGAGCCTTCTAAATCTTCCTTTTGTGCTGAAACGAACCAAGCATAAAGAGAGAGACGAAAAGGAAGAGGAAGAGGACAATGGCAAGGGAGGACTAGATCAAGTGGATGCTTGAGCTTCAGATTCAGTCCGAGTGTGCTTAGATCTACAACTTTCTTCAGGTATAGCATTAAATACTTGCTTCAGATCTAGACCGAGTGATGAATATGGGTCTTTGGGTTCATGGGTTTTCATTTTTTGAGTATATAAAGGTGTTTCATTTTCTGAATATGGGTTTATGTGTAATGCTCTAGTTTTATACAATAAAATCGTAAGCAGAAACCTCCAGTTCTTACGTGATATTACTACATCAGATATACAATCTCGCAGTGGAATATATATATATTTTTTCTTTTAAAAACACTTAAGAATAACTTTGCAACACGAGCAAGCTGCTGAATTACCTCATCATATTAAGAACGTTAACATAAGTTCTAATATTACATATAAATGCATTTGAGATACATTAAATGAAAACAGGTACCACAGGTGGCACAATAGCTATCATACCAAACAAGTTCAAACTTAATATAGGTTATGGCTACTTTATATAAGCCAAAGTAAATAAAATAAGACGAGACAGATATAGAATGACAAAACATTGTATCCCCTGGGACTAACTTCATCCATGCAGAAGCTTTAATTAAAAGCCATCAAAACTGGCGAAAGGACCATCTTCTTTGCATTCTGCATCACAGTCTATGTAAACATGACATTATCACATTTACATAGGTAAACAAGTGAGTCTACTAAATCCAAATACAGCAGATTATTGATTTATTAAGTAATACAAGATCACAAATATAATGAATGAATGTATATGTCACGTTGAAAAGGCTTTGTTCAGTCTTAGATGCAATTTGCATTACACTTCTCTCCTAATAGGTTCAATACCAACTCGTTTTATCGACTGTTATCTCTCCCACTTATAAAGTTTACCTGTTTGCACTGGAAGTCTACGATCTCAACATTAGTTCTTATTATCGGGTTTATGTACATAGTTCCTCAGTCCACTGGTTCAACCATCCCCCTGCTACCTTACCAGTTTTGTTTGCTGCTATCTCCTCAACTTAATATTATTGTTCACACAACATGCATTTCATGAACAAATATACAACATGC
The DNA here is from genome assembly GCA_900184695.1 of Betula pendula. Lineage (NCBI taxonomy): Eukaryota > Viridiplantae > Streptophyta > Magnoliopsida > Fagales > Betulaceae > Betula > Betula pendula. Next base: position 1,038,315 of record FXXK01000046.1, on the reverse strand, counting down.
ATATGAATAAAACAATAATTAAACATAAATGAACATAGTGTCACACTCAATAAGTATTTCCATACTTACCATTCTTTCTCAAAACAATCGTAATAACTCCTTAACTGCATAACAATATTTATACACAAATAACATATAGAGTAATGATACAAGTCACCCTCCGACTATGTATTAGGCCTACTAGTAAGTTTAACGGCAAGCCTAACCCATAATAGTGAAACTACATTTTTATGAAGTATGAGAGTAGTAATACATCTGAATCTTTATTCAGGTAATTAGCTAATTGTTGAAGGTTTCTTTTAACCATAGTCAGGATGTAAATAGATTCCCTACCCCTTCTAAAGTTATTTTACGAGATGATTGTTCTTTAACCGTCTTTTGCATATTATGTGTTTTAATTATTTATTTATGAATTTATTTTGCTTACATAGTTAGAAGAACTTTATCTTTAAATGAAAAGATGTTTACAACATAAATCTGTTTGTTATTTTAAAAGTTCTTGTTTATTAATGCTTTCTAATTATAATAAATATCTACTTCCCTAAAGTTTCCAAATCGGAAAAATCTCTATTTTTTGAAAGTTCATAAATCAGAAAAATATCGTATGTAAAAACCCTCATACACGTTGCCCAAAGATACCAAGAGAAATAAAAGAGATGAGAAAAGTTTTATAAGATGAGGGCACGTGTATGGAGGAGATAATTTTGGCCCAAGAGAATTCAAAGAAGAAAGAGCTCGGTACTGATGCTAGGATGGAAGCACAACCACTAAAAGAGGCTCTGCCAGAAGGTGGTAATCCATCAATTATTTGCCAAGCTGAGTGCACCAATAAGTTAATCGGCTTGCCAGAGGACACGTTTGTGGCCACATGCGTTGTCATGGTTGCAAGAACCGCTCAACCCTAGTACACAGGGCGTAACAGTGTACATGAGCCCTATTACGAGAAATGTTTTATATAAATCTTCTTATAGATTTCAAATGAGAGAAATGTCTTTGATGCAATTTTGTCGGAAAATGGTTTTGGAGAGATAAGATGATTTTACTCTTTAGTTACATAGTATTTCGAAATGAACATTATTTGAAGTATTTACATGAGTTTCCATATTTTTGTGAAAGGTTTTAAAGAAAACAAATTTAACCCAACTATTTATGGTTGTGGGATATACTTACTAAGCATTTTTCGTTCATTTAGTTTTACTTTTGTTTTCAGGTGGTGAGTACGCCGTAATAGGAAGCCGGAATGGGGACGGGGCTAGTTATTAAGTTCATCTCATCAGCATATTATTTTATTTATTTCCAATAAGTGCATTGACATGAGTTTTCAAGATTTAGGTTTATTAATATAAGTTTTTTAGTATGTAGTAAATTTTAGACTTGGCATTTTGAAAGCCAAGTGGCAATTTTAATTGACACTATTTTTATATTATTCAAGCATTTATTTTCACATTTAGTTTACTGGTCTGCCAGACCTTATGATTATTTGCGTCTCTGAAAGAAGTAATTGACAAACCTAGCCCTAACAAACTAGGGATGTTACACGAATACCCCACCGAAGTTAGAGCATATCTTGAGGATCTCAATTAACAAATAGTTAATCCAAGTTATTTTAAACTCATGAACATCCCCACCTTAGTAAGGGCTTATCATGAGGTTTTAATTTTAACAAATAGTTAATCATCCAAAATAGTTCAACCCATGACCCCACTGGAGTAAGGGCTTACCATGAGGTTCGTTAGTAACCATAAATATAATATAAACCCATGGTCCACCTGAATTAGGGTGTATCATGAGGATCACAATTAGCAATAATGAGTTAGTGCTAGAAATCTCTTAAAGCAAGTCTACACTAGACTTCATGTTTGAACACCGAAGCATAGTTAAAACTTTTAGTGTACATAATGTTCAAACATGAATTAAAGCATTAAGTCACAAGATTAATAAATAAATAAATAAATAACAAACAATATAGTTTAACGAATTCATTTACAAGCTTATGCTTATTTTTCAAGTTCCATTTACAAGCTCCATGCTAGTTTCTTTTTAATTATTTAAGCACATAGGGTCCTTAAACTTCATCCATATAAAATATATAATAAATATATTATCAAAGACGCATCAAATAACTTCAAGAACATGCATCAAAGTAAAGTGGAATAAAAATTCACCAAAAACACATCTAGTGGCCGAATGGGTGCTAAATGGAAGGTTTGAAGTTCTTGAATGATTCTAATGACTTTATGGCAATAGAATGATGTTTAAAAATGATTTTACAACCTCCTAAGAAGATCCCAAGTGGCTGCCAAGAGCATAACACAAAATCCTCCTAGAAGCCGGTTTTGAACAAAATGGAGGGAAGTGAGTGTTGCTTACCTCAAAAGCTATTCAAACTGATTTCCATGCACTAGGACATCATCTAGACTCAAGTAGAAGTGTAGCACAAAAACTCCAACAAGAACACTAGAGTACCCGAATATAGAGAGAAATGGAAGAAGGTGGAGCTTTCAAGCAAAAATACATGTAAGCTCTCAAGGAAATGAATGCATGAAGCCTCCCCCCTTGGCTTCTATTTATAGACATGTACGAGGGCTTTTTGGTCCAAAGTGCACAGCCACCTAGAGGGGAGAAAGAGGATGAAGCCAAATTGGATGCAAACTTTCCAAAATATCCTACTTTTTCATCATTACACTTTTGTCACTTTACCATTTTAACCTTGCTTTAATTTCTAATGTCGTACTCCATGTGTCAACACCCCACAGTGCCTAGACAAGCCATGGCCGGCCCTCAATAGTAATTTTCAGTGGTTATAATTAAGTTTGACAATTGGAAGACTTAAGACCCGATTTTAGGCCAAAAAATCAATTGTCTCATAAATGAATTCTGACTTTACGAAATAAAAGTAAAAGCTTTCTATATACTAAATAGAGTTCATTCATACTTAAAACATAAGGGCGAAGCCCCATTTTTAGAAATAATGCATTTCATTGCCTCTAGCCCAATTGCCTCTATCTTTGCAACAATTTTAGAGCATAACTTACTGGTCAATTTTCAATGCTATAGCTTTTAAACTAATACCTTGTCATAAGCTTTTTACTTATCATCTTAAGCATTGTCAAAATATGCTAGAATGTAGGAGTTAAAACACTCACATATGTAGTTGACAAGAAGATCACACTTAGGGTAGTCACTTAACCAATTTCTGGATCACCTGCTGGGGTCAACCTTGTTCAAGTATTCATGGGCATCTTTGTTCATTCCTTTAAACTGCTCCATATGAGCAGTACTCTCCCCTTCAGTATAGGTAGATGTTGCAACCCAAAACTTATCCTTTAGGGCCACTCCTTGATGCCCTTCATCTCTAAAGTTGGCATATAAATGTTTAATATAAATCCGATGATCTGCCATTGGAATCAAATCCTTAAAATCTAGAGCAAACCCTACAAAAGCAAACCAGAATACATGCAACCATCAAATAATTAGAAAATGGTATGTAAAATTTGTAAGTAATAGAACTCACCTTCTGCCGATCTGAAATAAGTGTAGGCCTAGCACACCATTCATGTGCTTCAAGATCTGACACTAGGGTTTCCAAGAGCCAAGTCCAACTTTCTTTTGTCTCAGCTTCAACAGCAGCAATTACAATTGCGTACATGTTATTTTTTACATTCCTATAAACTGCATGCATGAGTTAGCCCTTAAATAGCCCTTTAAGAAAACACACATCCACCTCTATCACAAGCCTACAAGCCTCTAAGAATCCTTTCTTCATCACTACCAGGAAAATGTATAGTCTTTGAAACTTTAGTGACACACTAGGATTTGGTCTATCTACCTTCATTGACACACAACTTCCTTTGTTGGTCAATCTCAATGTTTCACAATAGTTCCACAACTTGGCATATTGATCTTCCAGTTTATCATAAATATTTTTCCTAGCCATATACATTATGCTATGAGTTACATCTACCTCTCATTTATCTTTCAATTCATTTTGTATCACATCCAATTACATGTTGGGTTGAATTTTGAACTTGTCAAAAAGTTTGTTGGATATCCAAGTCGAGTTTACAATTGAATTCTTGTATTTCCTACCTCACATATGTTTAGGCTGTAAAGACCTTATTTGAAAGGAGTCTACATTGACTATATGTCGGGCATATACTCGATACCGACACTTAAGATCTTTACACACCATTATACACTTTCTTCTTTAATTTTTTTTTTTTTTAACTTATGTGATTCCCTCTTGTAACGTTAAACTCCCTAACAACCTTTCTAAGCATTTGTATGTTTAGGAATTTCATCTGAATACCCATGATTGGATCCTTTAGGTCCACTGCATGAAACATAGAACTAGAGACATATGTAATTCCATCATCTTCATAGCTAATTATTGGTGATATGGTATGTCACTTCTACCCATTTCTGAGTTATTGTCAGCATCATCATCATCTTCAAATAATATGATGAACTTACCACCACTCTGTGACCTACCACCATCCCCTTCACTATGATCCTTAACCTCTTCACTATCATCACTACCATCTTCATTACCTTTCCTATCATATTCTTTACTTTAAGTCACAACTTGTACATTGGAAGTGCTAACATCACTCACATTGGAATGTCTAACCCCACTACCACCATCGTTCGCATCCCCATCAAATATATCATCATCAATAATCTTATTTGACCACCAATAATTATTCAAATCAAGCCTACCTCCATCATCGTCATCTTCTTCATAATCCTCTTCATCACCTCCCTCCTCCTCAAAAGACACAGTGTATAAGTGCATAATAAAATGCTTAGTATGGCAAGCAGCCATAAAGAGCACATCATGGTAAGATGTTTTTAGGTGCAAACCATCAACTAGACTCTTCTCATGGTATTTAACATACATTAAATCTCCTCACTTGTAGCCATATTCTTTTAAAATACATTTCAACTCAAAATACGACAACTCATAGGATCATTACTCTCATGATGGAATGCAACTTCACCACTCCTATACTTACAACCAAAGTGCATGTCAAACCTACCCCCATAACGAACCTCAAACACCAATTTGGAAGACTCCATCCTACAAGGTGAATTTGTAAAATACAGGAATGTTACTTCCATTATCATAAAAAATAGGACATTCTATGATTCTTTAGTATTTGACCTATGTTGTGAAATTATTACTTAATAAACTGTGTTAGACAAAAAGTTTGTTACTTCTGTATTGTTTGTACTAAATATCCAGCTTCTTTCCCTCTCTAAACAATTTTTTAACGTTTCACTACATAATAGACAATGATACTGAACAATTACAGATAAATAATGAATTCACATGGAGACCACCAATGTTATTGCAACACACATGGACCCAACGCGAGACAAAGCAGACAACGTCTATCGATAATAAAGCACAAACCCCATCATACACATGTAAAAGAAAAATCTCAATACAACTCATGACATCATCTATTAACGTAAGAAATCAAAGGCGACCCAAAGGAAACAAATATTGCCTCACCAGAACAATCAAACAATATTCCATGAACAATGGAAAGAATTTAAGAAAAGAAAAAAAAATCGGAATTTAAGATCTAAACAATATAAACCAAAAACCCCATAATTTGCCCACAACCTTAATTTTAAAAGTTTTTTTTTTTTTGACAGACCTCCAACCATAAAAGGAAATCAGTAGCCTTTAGAACGAAATCAAAAGATGAAGAACACCTTTTTTAACACAATCACTTTCTCATTTTGATTAGCTTTTGGTTCAGAAAGGGATTTTCTTTGAACTTGTTGAACAAGTGAAATTGTAGAAGCTTTGGTTTGTCTGATGTTATAATTAGGTTTTTTTTTTTTTGTCATTAATTTAAGAGGAAAAAGTAAACTAATGTTTAAACAACCGATAAACACGCGTTATAGTGTCCAGGGTATTTTGGGAATTGAATGCGTGTACCTGGGGGCATTTTGGAGATGTTTGCACCTAAAAACACGTGTGGTCCACGTAGGCTATTTTCACTAAGAGAAAACCAAAATGGCTAATGGATGGGTTACATTAACAATTTCGGAAACTTAGTTGGGGTACATTGCCAATTTGTAAACATTGGAGGCAAAAATGAAAAAAGTGGTGAAACTCTAGGGGGAGAGGTAAAAGGTATTTTTCCCTTTTAGAATCTTATTTCTAGTTCTTTGAAGAGTTATTCTATGCTACTAACAAAGCATACACATGGCAAGTGTCTTAACTTGTTGATTCTTTTAAAAGAGTAACAAGGTTAGGAGGATATTTTCTTGAGAAAGATCACGTTGCCAATGAATATGTTTTAGTTAGCATATTTTGATTCATGTAATCCTCTAGCTGTTTAAGAGATATAGTGGTTCATAGATGAAAACTCTAAATATGTTTATGTACCTCTTCTGTAGTGACAGTCTAAATCTTTTAAGACAAATGCAAGTACATAAACGGTCATTCAATTTAATCGAATCATCTTTTAAGGAATACTTAGGATGACTTGTCAAATATATGGTATTGCATCTCAATCAAACACATTAGGGTTTATCCCAAATATAGTGTTGGGATAGAAGGAATAAACCCTTTTGTAAAATAACTAGAATATGTGATATCACTTTGCTTACGTCTTTTTAAGGAAATACCTTTAAGACAACAACACACCTTCAAAAGTGTGTCTTGGATGTTGGGTATTTAAAAGGATTTAGGGTTGGACCATTCAATAGCCTTAATAAATAGGAAGGTGCTTGTTCACACAAACACATGATTCCTAAGATATAAGACTTTGAGAATAAATCCAATTGAGGAGTAATATAACTCTAAAAGGTTGATAAGATACTTAAGTGGCTTAATTTTAGACTTGTTTGAAAATAATGTGGATGTGTGACATACACCATAAGTTACTACCTAGATATTTGCTACCATCATACCATATTATAATGGGAGTTAAGATTCATATTTTTCGGTAAAGCTTGAGAAGCTATTCTTGGTAAAAGTATGAATTATATTCAACTATGATAAGAATGGATAATGATGTTGATATGGACCAACAAACTATGTAGTTGGAACTCATAATTCCAACTAAGTTTGATAATTTGTAGAGGCACCTTATGTCATTAAACTCATGTGTTGAGTTTACAAGTAGTAGAGAGGATATATGGGAAGGATAAAACCTTCAAAGAGCAATGGTAGTTAAAAATTCTCTCATAATGAATGGGATCAAGTATGAGAAAATCTTTTAATGGGAACCCGTTCTCAAATTCTATACAAAGTCTTTGAGGTATTTACCAAACTTGGAGTTTGGTAAATCATTGTCAAAGGTTAATATAACTACCTAGACTAAGGCATCTATAAGATGCAATCACACAAGATGATAGCTAAGATCTAGCTGCATGTAACATGCAACTCGCAAAATTCTGCAAACTTAAGCAAGTATCCAACTCGTGTAACATTAAGCTTGATCAGGTATGATCAAAGAGTTTAATCATTTGATCAATACCTTAATGAACCAGAAGTGTACAAAAGATATCAACATAGGATAGTATATTCTCTTTAGTGCTCAATATTAATAAATCATAATAATTAAGAGTGATGTAGGATTACTATCAATAGTCAAGATCTGGATGTACAAACAATTGTGATGAAAGGACAAGGGAAGGAAAGGCTACATGAGATATTAAGCTTATCATATACTATAGGTTCTTATCCATACTAACATAGCTAAGAAATTTTTATATCTTGATAAGAATGCAAAATGTCATATTTTTCTCCCTTAATGTTTAGTCTTTTATACTTATTTGGTGCCTAAATGTACTTATTATTCTATTATTTTGATTTAGGATGCAATTGGAGGCATTAAATGCAAAACAAAGCTAATTGGGCAATTCTGGACAGTTTTGACATCACTTCGTAATCTGGGCATAACTCTCTCATCCGAGATCCAATTGAGATGATTCAAGATGGTATGGAACACCAAGAAACAGATGTACAACTTTCATGTTTTGAGTTTTGAGAGATACTGGCTGAATCAAGGTCAAAATCGGGCTTAAAGTTGCGGCACCTGCACTGTTGACGTTCTGGAACATTCCTTAGCATGCTATTCTAATCTGCAGAAACCAGCAGAGCTGGTGCACGAAAATTATAGCTGGAAACACCACTTTCCTAGTTATATTAGAACTCTATTTTATTTTAATATTTTCCTTAATTAATCAGATTTGGATATTGTTATTTTAGGATAATATTTAGAATATCTTTAGGAGATCTTGTAGGCTTCTAATAAGAGGCATAAACGTGTATAAAGGAGAGGGGAATCATAAAACTACAAAAAACACTTTTTTCTCCCCTCTTCTCTAACTGATCCTTTGAGTTTTCATCATGGCTCTGCGCGGCTAAACTTTTATCATTGATTGAAGAAAACGGAAGCCTCGGAGTCAATAAAACCGTAAGATCTAAATTATTTTAGTGTTCAATTTATGCTTTGAGTATCAGATATTCCTCTGTGCCTATTTTCATGATTGTCTCGTTTAATTACTAGGAGATCTACTAGTTTATTATTCGTTGCAATCTACTGCTAGATTAGATATCAAATCCGTAATTGTTTGATCCCTCTAATTTGCGAAGTAACTAAGATTTAATGATTTGCTGCGTCAGAAATTATTAGATCTTAGGAAGAACGCTAGATTAAATTAAATGCAACCGCTTGCGCTTGTGTTGTTTAACTTCATCAATCTCTTTAATTCTTAAGGTTGCTACTAGATTAAACCTTTAGCGCTTGTCTTGGGTTGTTTAGTAGTTAAGGTTAATTAGATCGATTGTTTTCTAATTAACTGCGACTAAGGAGAGATAGGATAATAATTCCAACGATGAATATTCAAAGTATGAATTAACATATGCTTGTATCGATGATCAGTTGTAAAATTCCGATGGTAGATCTTGATTTCGACCAAGGTTTGTTCTTTTGATTGATTTTGATACTTTAAATTGAATTGTTCTTTAGTTCTTCTTAAAATTGTTTTCGTTATACTCAAACCCCCCCATCCTTGTTCACGTAGTATAAAACTAGGCTGAATACTCTCCGTGAGAACGATCCTTACTTGCACTACTACATGTATTTTTAGGAGTATAAGTTTTATTTTTGGTTGCTTGCGACAGCACACCATATCTCATGTTATATGAATAATTGTATTACGTCAATCTTGGCCAATGGATGTTAATCAAATCCTAAAACACTATGTTGGAATATTAAGTATAGACCCAGTTGTTTTGGAGAATAAGAGATTATATGCTTAACCAACAAAGTGAGGATTTAGTGGAAGTTGTTTGAATAGATTTTAGCACCCAGTCAAAATAATAACTCTAGTAAATTCGCCATAAAATAAAAAGCTTACTCGGAATGGTGAAACGACTAGTTCGAGAAGTGTTGACTTCACAATGAAACCCTAATGGGTTTGCGCCTTGGGAAGACACAGACATCATCTTATTAAAGAAAGTGTTTTCTAAAAAAGATGAAATTGTGACAAAATTCTAATTGGCTTATAAGCCTGACAAATTCTTTCACTACTTTTTTACCTTGGTAAACTTGAGCAGTTCTAGTTAGTGAATAAGGATGTTAGAAATATATCCAATTGAAATTAAAGACAAATGGGAGATTGTTAGAAATTGTGCCCTAAATTTCAATTATTTGACATGATATTTTAATTATAATAGAATAAAGTTGTTTATTAATTCCTTGATATATTTAATGAACATTGGACGTATATAACTCTTTACATGTATACTATTAATTACTTATTGTTTATCATATGCATGCAAAGGTCTTTAAGTTACACTATCTATGACTTTGGTGTAAGTAATGAGATTCGCATACAGAAGATCTTAATCATAAAATCTTATAGATTATCTATGACTAGGCATTCCATTGGTACAAGCATGACACATAAACTATGATCATCTGTCTTGATCATGTGAAGTGTTGACTTAGGGATGATGTGTTGGTGTCGATACAATACACTGAACGAGCCATATGAGTCATTATTCTTTCTTAACATTGTCTAAAAAATAATGTACACTCACAACTGCTTATGACATTTGCTCTAAATTCTAAGGAGGTTGCGGAATCACATGTAAAGTGGATGTCACTTTAATGAATTTAGGAGTGAGACCTTATTTCGGTCAAAATTCTCAGTACGTTGGGTGATCACATGTAACATTGTGGGAAATCCATTCCAAGAATGAATCCAGTTCCTTTGAATAAATTAGATGAATAAGGAATTTACCTTTGAGATAGATTTGATAAGAATGGTTGTTGTTAATCTCAAGTCTGAGCGTTTTAGTATGAGTTACTAAAACTTTTTTGTATGTAGTAAGATGAGATTTCACAAGGTATAAAGAATGAACAAGTGATTAAATAAGGGTAGTGAATTAAAGTGATGGTCTTTATAGACTTTAATTCGACTACAAAATATTCCATGGAGAGGATTTAAGTGTCATACATAAGTATTGCTTAAGGGATTAATTGAATAAATAAAAAATATACACTAAAGTTTAGTTACAATTATTTAAAGAAATTAATTAATTAATAATAACTTGTGGCTAGTCATGAGATGACATGTGTTATAAGCCTATTAAAACTAGTTATATATATATATATCTTTAGGTCTCTTTTCAAGCTGGTGTAAATTGACCATTTTATTTAGAGCTTTTATAATTTATTATAGGCATGTTCTATTTATAAAACATGAGCCAATGATTAAATCTTAGGTGGCCAATTCTTGGAAGTATTTGGGCTAAGATATTTGATTTCCATCTTTAAAATAAAGAGTAATGCTACATTTTCAACTTTCTTGTCCAACTTCATCTAACTTTGTATATGTGGCTTTTATTTTTTATTTTTTTAAAGAGTTTGCTTTTGCATTTGTGGGGGCCCATCTTTGTCTACATATACAAAGTTGGAAGGAGTTGAACAAGAAAATTGAAAATTTAGCATTACTCTAAAATAAAATATTGGAGCATTGGACTATGGATAAAACCCAAAAGAATGCATTGGGCTAAGTGAGAATGGGCTAGGGCTTGTACTTAGCCCTAGGCACATGGGGAGGAGCCCTCCCATGGCTGTGTAGGCTAAGGAGCATGTGCTCTTTAGTCTAATCTTAGTAGTACTTGGATTACCTTTTCCTACCTCTCCAAGGAACCAAAGCTTATAAATAGAGGTCTCTAGTGAAGACAAAAACACAAGTTGCAATTGCAATACGCAAGTTTTGGAATACTCAAGACGCTCTCACAAATTAGAATTTTTGAGATCATAAATTCTTTAGTGTTTTGCTTATAGTTTTCTTAAGAGTTTGAGAAAATGTTTGAGAGCCCACTCTATTGGTCATCTTCAGTTATTGAAGAGAAAACTTGAAGATCTCTTCAATCCCTTAGGCATCCATGCATCACCATCCCAAGAGGAAGAGAATAAAAATAAGCAAGCCTACACACAAGCCTTGGCCGATTCTCAAGGTATGTACAATCTCTTTATGAATTTTTTTTTTTTTTCATGCATAATCTAGCCTATTTTCTTTGAAGTTTTCATGGTTCATGGGATCCTATTCCGCTATGCAATTGTTGCTCAAGTTGATCCCAACACTTCTAAAACCTAGAATGGAAGTAGAGCAACCAACCATCACATCAAGAAGATTCTAGGGCATCATCGCATTAATGAAATCCATTACTCCCACCATTGACGAAATATGTAAGCCATTAAATGCCTTCCTTAGAGCATTCCTAGTGAGCTCTTCAAAGTTTAGGCAAATTTTAGTTAAAATATCTACTTTTGTTATTTTAACTAACCACTTTTCAAAACTATCAAATATCAAACTCTCTAAATATTTCTCTATTTCAAATAAATATTCTTTTTTTATTAGTTTTACAACTACCACCTCCAACCATTAATTGTCACCGAAACAATTGTTTGTTCATCAATTAATGCTCCAATCAACTTTTACTTGTTCAAACTAGTGTTTATTTTAATGCTCAACTTTTTTGCTTGTTCATGAATTAATGGAATGCACTTATTTATAAATTCATGATAGTTGAATTTAATGAACGTTTCAATGCAATTCGGCTAGCAATAATTCATGACAATTCCAAGCATTGGAACTATCATAAATTAATTCAAAAATTTAGAAAAAATACCATCGACGTCATTAAAGTCACCTTTCAACAACATCTTGTTGTAATTCATGACAGTTTCAACAACTAGAACTGTCATGAATTAATCTGAAAATTCATGACAATTAATGAAAATTCAGAAAAAATACCATCGACTTTAATTCATTAATGTTAACTTCGTACAACATCTTCCAGTAATTCATGATAGTTCCAACCATTGGAACTGTCTTTAATGTTACTCTTCTTCCATATAGTAGTTATCTTCCCTCTACATAACCATCGACTAGAAGAAAAAAAAAAAAAAAAAAAAAAAAAACCCCTCAATCTTTGTTTTGTCTTTATGGATCGTTCATTTTTTTTTTTTCACAAAATGTTTTTTATCGAATCAAACTCTGATGAAGAGTTAGAGGTAATTGCAAAACTTGCTATGGAAGAAGAAAGTTCAACATTACACGGTAATCCTAAACGATGTCATACATTCATCAGGCATGATCACTTGCAAGCTGGGAAAAATCTTTTTTCACGACTATTTTGCTGAACGACCAATATATCCTCACAAATATTTTTGCAGGAGGTTTTGGATGAGTCGTACTCTTTTTCATCGCATTCAATATGTGGTCGAAGCTCACGATCCTTATTTTGTCCAATGAAGAGATGGTTCCAGAATATTCGGTTTTTCCTCCCGTTCAGAAGATCACTGCCGCACTTAGGATGCTTGTATATGGTGTTATCACTGATTTTATGGATGAGTACTTGAAGATTAGAGAACCCACCGTAATATAGAGTCTAAAAAGTTTTGTTAAAGCGGTGATTTCAGTTTTTTCAGAAAAATACTTAAGGTCACCCAACAATCAAGATATCGCCAAATTACTAGTTGAAGGCAAAAATCGTGGATTTTCAGGCATGTTGGGGAGCATTGATTGCATGCACTGGAAATGGAAGAACTGTCCGGTTGCGTGGGCAGGTATATATTCTCGTAATATCCATGGACCAACTATTATTTTGGAAGCAGTGGCTTCATATAATTTTTGGATATGGTATGCTTTTGTTGGGTTACCTAGGTCTCATAATGATATAAATGTGCTAGAAAGGTCTTTCATATTCTCTGCCCTCGCTTAAGGACGTGCTCCTCCTATCAACTACATAGTAAATTATCATAATTATACAATGGGATACTATCTCGTTTATGGCATATATCCGCAGTGGGAAACATTTGTAAAAACAATTTCATCTACACAAGAGAATAAGAAAAAATACTTTGCTGAGGCCCAAGAGTTAGCAAGGAAGGATGTGGAGCATTCCTTCGGAGTACTTCAAACACGATTTGTAATAGTGCGTAGACCTGCATGATTTTCCACCTTGAAACGCTTAAAGACATTATGACGGCATGCGTAATTCTACATAATATGATTATTGAAGATGAGCGGAATAACAATTGTGCAGAAGACTTCGAATATGAGCAATTCAATGAACCACTTGAATCAGTGACACCCGGGCCTACAAATGATTTTAGTGAATTCATTTGACACCATCATGGTATTAGAGATAGGAAAACTAATTTTCAACTCCAGTTAGATCTTGTCGAGCACTTATGGCAAGGACATAGCGATGTATAGGAACTCGTCATAATCATTGTTCTTAGTTATTAAGACAAACTTGAGGTAATAGTTATCTAGACAAACCTTTGTTATTTAGGAAACTATCATGGAAAAAGGATTTATGGGGACTTGTCTTCACAGGTCTAGTGGAGCTGGAGAAAAGAAGAAATTATCTCATTGCCACATTTTCGACTAAATGCCTTACTGTTAGAGTTGTGTTCAACCTATGCACTTTTTGCACATTTATTATGTTTTCCAGAATTCTAGTGTGGCTTTACCCTTTGGTAGGACTAGGAGGACATATTGATCTTTCAGTAGTGTTGTTTTACATTTAATATTTGTGCAAAGTGTGGTTAAATGGTTTTTATCATCGTAAGGAAAAAAAGATTCAAAATGATGGAAATTCAGAAATAGTAATATTCTGAATGCTTCAACGCTATGCCAGACACATCTACCTATATTTATTTAATACTATGCCAAACACATCTACCCATATGCATTTCATACACAGGTACATTAATCATAACAATTCTAATAAGCTTCCATAAGGAAAACAATACTTCATTACAACATTATAATTGAGCATTTTTTTCATTACAACAAACCTAGCGAAAATCTTTTAACTAACACTTTAAAATGACAAAAGCAAATCCACATAATGTAACCAATCTGAATAGCTTTCAAGTGGCTGCAAAATTAGGCCTTTAGGGCACATTAGTAAAATATGATTGTCTTCCCCTAAATCAATGGATACAAAAGTAAATAACTATCAAACAATGAAGATATTATAACCCATCTTCTAACCCTCATGGATTGCCAATTTGACCTTGAAGGATTGTCTTTTTGCGTCGCCGAACATATTCTTTGCTATCTTCATCCAATTGACTTGTATTCATGAACATAAATTCTTTTTCATCTCTCTCTTGTTTGAATCAAAACTCCTTTTCCTTTCTATCTTGTTTGAGCCGAAACTCCTTTTATTTCAAATGCAATTGCCCCTCTCTAAGGTGCACTTCCTCTTACCTAAGGTGTACATCCTCTTGCTTAAGGTGCACTCCCTCTTGCGTAAAGCGCACTTTCTCTTGAGTAAAGCACACTTCCTTTTGCTTAAGAAAAAATATCTCTTTGTCTTGCTCACGTGCTTCCTCAAATAGTTTTGTTTTCTTCTTCTTGTCTTCATTTATGTGATTCAATATCACAACAACACCCGGATTCGTTTTTTCAGTATTCTTTCATTTGTTCTTTTCGGCTTTCTGGCCTATTGGTCACTCTAGGTCTACAAAAGCTTTAAGTGAGGCCTCGCCTTCCTCCAGATTTATCGAATTTTGAGTATTAGTACGAGATTTTACGGCAGATTTTTTCTTTAGATTTGTACTTTCCATATGACCTACCCATTTGGGATGAAACCTCAATAATAACCAACAATGTTCAAAGTGAAATATTGTTCCTTAGAGCTCGTGATACAAGATTTTTGCCTTGTCAATCTGAAAAATTAAGAAATTCAACATAATTAGAATCGGTAGGAATAAATAAGACTGTTTAATTCATAATTAAAGCATACATTGTCTTGCTCAGTTTGACCACTTTGAGGCTTTAATTCAACTTGGGCTAAGCAACCACAAAACTTATTTATCGCTTGTTGAATCACGGACCAACGATTCATTAAAGAGTTTTGATTACCATGGGAATCAAACGTCTTGTTCTCGTGAAAGAACTCATAAACTCTTTGCCAATATCTCTTATGTTTTTGTTCATTCTCTTGTACTGCATCCAATGTAATTTCAATCCACGACTACACAAGTAGATTGTCTTTGTCCATGGTGAAGTTGCCACCTCGACATGGTTTTTTGACAATTATTTCAACCTCCTCCATTTGGGGTGAATGCTTTTGATGATCAAACATTGTATTGTAAATTCTACGAAAATATCACCACCACTAAGAAGATTGGTGTGGTAGGGAACTTGATTTAAATCTATCCCTAAAATAAAATAATAGAGTCTGTAAGTCAAACTTGATGCACCTTATAACTTGCTTGTGTTCCAAAGTTCCAAAGTCTGGAAATCCACACAATTCCACATTAAGAAAAAAAAAATATTCTGGGAAGCAAAACTCTATGTTAGCAGCTTGAACAAGGACATGCTACTAATCTGCGACCCAAATCCTATGCAATAAATTGCAATTGTCACAATCTTGTGTATGGCTAAATTATGAGATGAAATTGCATGAAAAAGGAAGAACAATTATTATATTGAAAATGCAGAACTACAAGCCAAGAAACACATAGTTACCACTCTAGATCTTAATAAATTGGATTTTAAGGATAATGGAAAATTTTCTATTGCAGAATTGGATCTTAATAAAATGATTATAAATGCCCTTTACCAAAAAAAATTCTTAATTTAAAAAAAAAAAAAGTACATTAGAAACATAACTCCTAGCAGAAAGTGAGCTAGCTAGGTTTAGTGATCAAACATTATGGGAGAGGATTACTTTAGGATAGAAACATAACTCGTACCAAAAGATTATTACTTTATGGGAGAGGATTACCTTGGTGAGGTATATACGTTTTAAACACTTTACAACAATCATTGCTAGGTTGGGATTTTCCTAAATTTGTGGACATCATAGGTCATCAAGGGCTGGGACAAATGTTATCTCTGTACAGATGCGAGCAAGACTACCTTCCCTAGATGCAGATAATATATTGGCATAATACACTATTAGATTAACCAAACTCAAGTTTGATAATCTTCAGTATCTCTCAAAAGTAATGAGCAAATAAATTTCTGAAAAAGTTTTCCACATAAATATAGAATATTAAACATACAAAATATAATATACTCATACACCTCTTAAAAATTAGTCCAAGGGATTAAGTCCTCACCAAAGAGACATTAGCTATGGATTTACAGAGTGCTGCCCCATTAATATAAAATATAATATACTCGTACACCTTTTAAAAACTAGTCCAAGGGATTAAGTCCTCACCAAAAAGACATTGACCGTGGATTTATAGAGTATTGCCCCATTTATACAAAATATAATATACTCATACACCTAATCAGTCCAAGGGATTAAGTCCTCACCAAAGAGACATTGGCTATGGGTTTACAGAGTACTACCCCATTAATACAAAATATAGTATACTCATACACCTTTTAAAAATCAGTAAAATGGATTTAGTCTTCACTAAAGAGACATTGACCATGGATTTACAGAGTACTGCCCCATTAATACAAAATATAATATACTCATACACCTCTTAAAATTCAGTCCAAGGGATTAAGTCCTCACCAAAGAGATATTGGCCATGGATTTACAGAGTATTGCCCTATTAATACAAAATATAATATACTCATACACCTATTAAAAATCAATCCAAGGGATTAAGTCCTCACCAAAGAGACATTGGCCATGGATTTACAGAGTACTGCCCCATTAAATTAGCAGGAAAGAGGCATGAAGCAAGGAATAAAACATAAAAGATATACAAATTTGATTTATATAGCCTACAGAAAATGAGAAGATAAATTTATATAAGAAAAGTATGCACTATGAAAATAAATCAATTAAACAAAAAGGCTATACAAATTGAAAGAATCCCATGGTTTCTAAAACCTGTTCCAATCCTATAATGGATCAATGTACTCTTTCAAAATAAAGCGTCTACCTGAACCTATACTTTGTACTCAAGGTAACAAACTGACTACCACGTTCAACAGGATTTAATTTCTTCAAAAGAAAGCATCTACCTGCACCCAGAACATTTTTCTCCTACCCACGTTTGGCTAGTGGGAAAACCCACAAGAAAGTACACAAACTAAAACTTTGCATCAACTTTAAAAAGACAACCATATAACAACATAGACATTAAACTCACAAAGCACATAGAAAATCAAGCTTAACCCAAAATTATAGCCCCAAAAAACAATGACCCAGATTCATAAACAACCCCAAAAAAACGAAACTACACAAAGATCCATCAGTTTTGGGTTTTCTAAGCTTTCTTCCTCCTCAGAACATTTTTTAGGGAATTTGGCTGATTTTGGCAAATTCACTACTTTAACGAGTTCAGTAGGAATGCTCTTACCTCCCTTGTCAGAAGAGCATGCTGGGTATTTAATGCTGGCTAGCCCACAATAAGTGGGGGGAGCAAGGACACCCTTTCACCCGAGTTAGTAAGCAACCTTCGTATGTTTACCACAAGCAACCAAGCCATGAAACAACATGTTGTAGAGAAGTACATGGGTACTTGTCCACTTAGTTAGACAAGCAGCGGTATAAGAAGGAAGGCAAACCCCTACCCAACACACACACACCCACCTATCTACTATACACTAAGGGATCTTGAGCTAAAAGAGCCCTCTTATCCTAAGATTCTTACTAACTTAGGCATCAAAAATATTCCTCACCGGCTCACCCCAGCAGGCATCTAAGCCTTTTCTCTTTGAACCTGTGTAGGAAACATAACCAATTGAATTTCTGAGTGGAGTAAGGAGTGGTCAACGAATTTCGGGTTCATCAATATTTATTTAATGATTAAGATTTAAAGTTGATGCATCTAATAATGTACATTGTTGCAATATATATTTCATATTACATTTGCTTATTTTATTATAAGAATATTTCCTAATTAGGTTTAATTGTAATCAAATCTAGATTACTACTTTATATTCTCCTTTATTCTATTTCATTATATGGTTTATCTCATTCCTTAATTAGTTTAGGTTTATTTGTTCATCATTTATAGTCTCTTTATAAATTGAGAGCATTGTCATATAGTTCACAACATATAATATATACATTAATTCAAGATGCAATCCGTACATCTATCTTCGCTTTCTACTCTCTTTTCTTTCTTCTTTCATATTATTTTATTTTATATTTTATATATATTTCTACATGGCATGATAGCCACTTTTTTTGTGGATTTCAACAAACGTCTTTTGATGTTTTCTTGGTTTTTTTTTTTGGCTTTCTACCCCAATTTAAACCGATTTTAGAAATTTTTCCATCAGTTCACTTCAATTCCATTGCGATATGAGCCGATTTAACTTGGTTCTATTGCAATTTTATCCAGTTCAATCCAATTTTTAGACTATTTTCGATCCAGTTTTGTTGTGATCCATGGCCTACTTTATTGGCAAACCTTGGAACAATTCGGCTTGGCCTTTCATCAAATTTCATTGACTTGTCTCCGTTCTCCTGCATTTCTTCGGCCGCCACTTTTAGCTTTTCTCGCGCGGCATCACCTTGATCCAACAATTGACTTTGACAGCTTTTAATTCATTCTCTTTTAAAACTTAAGCTTTCAGAAGTTTTCACATTGAGTTTGAGAGGGGATGTTAGAATATATATTTTATATTTTATTATAAGAATATTTCCTATTTAGGTTTGATTGTAATCAAATCTAGAGATTTAATTACCACTTTATATTCTCATTATCCTATTTCATTATATGTTTTATTTCATTCCTTAATTAGTTTATATTTACTTGTTTATTACCATAGTCTCCCTATAAATTAATAGCATTGTAATATAGTTTACAACACATCATATAGACATTAATTCAAGATACGGCCCATACATCTCTTTTCGCTTTTCTTCTTTCATATTATCCTATTTTATATTCAATATCAATATCGACACATTTTTTTAAATAATGTGATATTATTTATATATACCATTAACTTAAAACTTGACCATAAAATGTATACTCACGAAATAAGACTATGGACTAATACCAACATTAGGAAGTTGTGTAAAAGAATCTTCTTCGAATAAACAATTTAGGGTTGTTGGTACCATGATTTCTATTGATATTATTTCTTCGTAGCAAGCTGGTGAAGAAGGTGTTGAGTGGTGGTGACTCAAATGGCGGTAACATGTGTCGCACGATAAGTGGAGTATGACATATAATAATTTGTCGTGGACTTTAAGGAGGGTAGTACGGTAAATTAGGTTTACATAAATGGGAAAAAACCGTGCTCACTACTTGAACCTCACGACACGTCCATTCTTTCGCTCTCACTTTCAAAAGATTAATTTTTTTTTTTTTTAATCTAATCAACCTGTTAAATTTGCCCAGCGAAAAAGAAAAAGAAATGACCGTTTAATTTGGAGCTCCCAGTCTCACCCTCTCGACTCTCAGCTTTCCCAGTTGACCATGACTTCACTAACCTTCAATTACTAAAATGCCCACTTTACTGAATAGTGGACCATCCATGATTTATATAACTTATTGCCCATGGAATCAGATGTTTGGACAACAATGCCCTTTACTAAAATACCGTTGACATGTTAGTATGTCAATTTTTTTTTTTTTTCAATTGAATTTTAGATGTAGTTTAGTATTTGTGTTCAAATTTCTGGTATATGATAATAAATATGAACATAAAAATCTTAATTCTTAGAAAAATAATGCTACACACTTTTATTCTCACAATTTGAAGTACGCATTTCTTTACGTGGTATTAAAAATTATCATTAAATTTTAAATAAATCACTATTAAATTTTAGATCAATAATAATTTTCAGTATTATGTCAAGGAGTGTGTATAATATTAATTTCATTCTTATGAGATTTGTGTGAAGTGTGTGTAGTATTTCTTTCATTCTTATGAGATTTGTGTCTCTGTTCTTAAGATAGATTTCGTCTTGTCAAGGTTTAAAACAAAACACCTATTACATGAAAAATTTGATATGATTTGTTACCACAATTAATGATTGATATTATACTTTGATTAATGAATGTAGGTGTAGTATGTAGTATTATTTTTTATGAAAAGATATAAGTGATAATCAGATTGATAGTCCATTCTTTTTAATCACTGGGATCCATTTGTGTTTGAGATTTTAAAACATGTGATTCAAAAATGAAATTAAATGTTTAGTAAAATTATAATTTGACCTTTTAAAATTACAATTTAACTTTCAAAATCATGCGTTATTAAAAATATTGATCAAAATTTTTAAAAAACGCTATCAAATAATACATTTTCTGGGATTTAAATCATTTCCTTTTTGTAAGATGCAAACATCTTCGTATAGACATCACAGATTAATTAAAATATTAATCCGGAAACATCTCGATCGATCCTCATTTACCCATCTCACTAAATTATTGGACAGAATTGTTTCGTTTTTAGTCACTAAATTATTTACTAATCATCTCTCCGCCCAAGTAGCTGGGCAGTACGGCTAATATGCAGTGAAGCCCATTTGTGTAAATTCACATCAGCAGCACAGTACAGTGAATCCCATTTTCTGTAATTTTAAACATCGGAACCAAACAGTCATTGTCTTCGAATTCTGGTAAAGATTAGGAGATTAACGAATTTTACATTACTTCAAAACTTTGTCTGAAAGCACACTACTCTCTCTTTCTCTCTCTCTCTATCTCTCTATATCTCTCTGTACTGTATAGACTCTATAGAGAGAGTGTGGAGAGAGAAAGAAAGAAAGAAAGAAAGATACACATTTGTGGGGATGAGTAAAGCAAAAACCATCTTGTCATTGTTAGGGTTTTCTTAGGAAAATAAAAGCAAAGCCCATTAAAGTAATTGGGAAGAGCTATTCCCAGTGACTCGCACAGGAGAAGAAGAAGAAGAAGAAGAAAAAACGAGAATATAAAAGTGAATAGAGCAAAATGTTGGTGCCCATTTGAACCCGAATCGGAGGATCCGATTACGCAAGCCCAAGATCTCAGAAGTTTCACCTTCCAGGTATGCTTTGATTTCCATGATCCCTCTCGCATTTGCTTCAAATGGTCTGAGTGACTAGGGTTTTTGAATTTTCGGCGTGCTGTTTTGTTTCTGTTTTTTTGTATGTTAATGTATATATCTTTTTATATGTGTACACATTTTTATATTGCTTTGGTTTCGTTTTTGCATTTGAATTTGAATTTTGGTCTTGTCGGTGCAAAGTCTATGTGGGTTTGGTTTGGTTTGCCATTTGGGTTTGGAAATTTATTGAACCAGATCTGGGACAAATACGATTGATATGTGTAAAGTGGGGGTTCCTATTTTAGTGCAAGCGTGAATTTTGGTGCATTTGGTTTTGGGATTGAGATCTATCGGGAGTATTTTTAGTAACCAGTTTGGTGTAAATTTATAGTGGGTTTTA
The DNA here is from genome assembly GCA_900184695.1 of Betula pendula. Classification (NCBI taxonomy): domain Eukaryota; kingdom Viridiplantae; phylum Streptophyta; class Magnoliopsida; order Fagales; family Betulaceae; genus Betula; species Betula pendula. Next base: position 1,016,438 of record FXXK01000046.1, on the reverse strand, counting down.
GCCACTGGGCATCTACTTTCTAATTTAGGCTTATTTTTTCAGTAATCCATTTTGTTTGAATACTTATAAAAAAAGAATCCATTTTGTTTCAATGTGGATTACTATAGTATGGTTCCCTTCATTGATTTGAATAATTAAAGTTTTCACTCTATGATAACTTCGTATTAGTTTGCAATTTATGGATTTAGACTACACTGCTTCATAACTTCTGATAGATAGTAATTTATTTTTAATTTTTAATGTTTTTCCAGAATCTGCATTGTGGCGTTAAAGTTTTGTGATTCAAATTTTGCAGGGTTTGAGACTTGATTATTTAAAATTGTAAGGATCTGGGCTTGCATTTTGCTGGAAGTACATCTGGGTATATGAATAATTCTGAGGAGAGATAGTGTATAGTAGGGGGAAGATGAAGTCTGACACACCTCTTGACTATGCCGTGTTCCAATTGTCGCCAAAGCGCTCACGGTGAGGATGACCTCATATTGGCTCTTAATTTTCTCTTTCTTTCTATCTTTCAATTTATGTAGGTTTGATATGGGGATATATTCTTTTTCTTTTTTGGACAGATGTGAATTGTTTGCCTCGAGTGATGGAAACACCGAGAAGCTTGCGTCAGGATTAGTAAAGCCATTTGTGACCCATTTAAAGGTTGCAGAAGAACAGGTTTCAGTTGCAGTTCAGACGATTAAGCTTGAAGTTGAGAAACATAAAAATGCTGAGATGTGGTTCACTAAAGGAACACTTGAAAGGTAACATATGTTGCCAATTGAAACAATTTTTAACTATATTTGGATTTGGCTGCCCTTCTACATAATTGAATTTTGAGTTCTTTGACTTGATTGGAACTTTTTCTCCAGGTTTGTGCGATTTGTTAGTACACCAGAGATCTTGGAACTTGTCAACACATTTGATGTGGAGGTGTCTCAGTTGGAAGCAGCCCGGAGAATATATTCTCAGGTAATAGCCGCAATTCAGAAGTGCTAATAAAATGCAATTAATTTTATTACTGAATTCAGGAACTTATTTTACAATTAATTTTACTTCTGAATTTGGGAACTTATTCTATGCCAGGGGGCAGGAGATCAGCATTCTGGTGCATTAGGTATGTCTTGTTTCTTTCTATTTAACTTTAGGTAGTTGATTTTACTCTTTGATATAAGATTGGTCTGGATAATACAAGAAAACTTGCCTTTATAGTCCTGTCTAAGGAGTCATTTAATATTTCTACTTTTGTCATTTTTGTATTTCCAATATAGAAGCAAATATGATGTTAAGAATTTCCTTAGATTTATTTTATTTATTTACTTTTCTTAATTTCTTTCTCCATTGAGGGGATTCATGTGGTATTGTTTTTTTGTGATATTACTCTGTGGACGGTACAAGAGTGGTGGAGTTTAAACTGGTTGGAGTGAGAAGTGGGGAATTAGGATTGGTGGAGATACCCAGTGGCTGACCATTATAGTGGTTTTGGTCTACTCATTAACAATGCTAACTCCCGGAGCATCCTGAGTTGCACTTTGTCAACATAGGCATAGAGTGAGGTGCCAGCAGCTGGTGATGCTGATATTATCAGAAGATAGTAACAGATATTCCATTAAGACTGCTGAATTTTTTCTAATAAGTTTCCGAGGTACATAGTAGAAATCCTGTACATGCGTTACATATTTATATTGGGAATATATAATGGCTCAGAACATCAATTTCAATGTTATATTATACCCCTTCGAAGCATAATCTATCACAAACTGGGTTAAATTCTACATTTAGGGATTATTTTAAATATGGAACACAATACATGCAAATGTCAATTTTATGTCTCTAATACATTGTGCATGCCAAGAAGCTTTGGAGTCTTGTCAAAAACATATTTCTTTATATTGTACATTCAAGAGAAAACTCATCTCATATAGTTATATAATAAGTTATCCATTTATAGTTCAGTAAGTCCAAATTTGGTAGTATTTTAATATCATAACCTGTTCTTTAGCAGAAAAAGTAAATAAATAAATATAATGGTGAATTCAACTTTTCCATCCCAAATTATGGGGTAATTTGCAATGTCTCACTAAACCATAAAATTGAGCATCAGGCCCCTAATATAGACATAACAGCTAATAGCCCTCTGTTCTTTGAAATTACCATTTAAGTATAATTATCTTAATGATGCGTGCAAGGTGTGTGACCATGGGCCCATCACTAAACTGAAAACCAACAATAAGTTGCAATTTTGCCTCCAAAAATGTTGTTTAAAGGTCCTCTCTGAACAAAAGCAAAAAATTAGATCCAAGGCTTCAAGCGTAGATGTTAGTTTCAATAATAAAAAAAAAGAACTTCAATTTTCAATAGTTGAGAAAATAATTTTTATATGAAAGAAAACTAAATGAATTTTGTATTGAACTTGACCATCTCCTTCTCTGTTGATTTGTTTTTTGTTTTTTTGTTTTTGTTTTTGTTTTTTTAATATTTAAAATCTATTATGTTATGTTTGCCCCGAATCCTACGTCCTAGAGGATACAAACATTGTGTTTCAAATCGTTTTTCTTGTTTCCTTATCATTTCAAGCAAACAAAATGGATAAAGGAAAAAAAGTTGTGAGATCAAAAGTTCATAGGAGGTTGCTTGACGACTAGGTTGCAATGGGTTAGGTTTTCAATGGTGAATGAGACATTGATAGCATTGGTTTGGATTTGGAGGTTGATGGTGATGAAATAAGCAAAGTAGGTGCTGTTGGTGTGAATGCCAAATTGTGGTGACAGTGAGGAAGACAAATTGTGGCCAACAGTAAAAGATTTGAAAAGCAATTGGCGAGTAAGGTCGTGCTTGGAGTGGGCGTGGAGAAGGATGATCGTGAGCTGGGGTGGTGGAGCTTGCAGATGATGCCGGATCTTAACCAGCCAACGGTGGTTGGCTATGAAGATCTTAGCAGATTTTCTGGAAAGGTGGGAGTGACAATGAAAATACACTATTGGAGGATATTCAAATGAAAATAGAATTGTTGCTACTTGCTAACGTTTGTGTAACTAGAGAGAAGAAAGAAGGGTAAGGATTCCTTTTTGAAACGCACTTGGGCACTATGTCTTGTTGCTTTTGAAATGTGAGTATGTCAAGTATTCATTTCTATGTTGTGCATTGGTGCCTAAAGAATTGTGAATGAATATTTCAATGTTTATGTTATGGCCAGTTTACTTGGCAAAGGACAAAGAAGAAAAGGCAAAAAGGAAAGCTTGATTGTGTGCATGTAATCATTATGTAAGTACTAGAGACACATGTGAAAAGTTGAAAATGTGTTAGTGGTGTGTCCTTGGTAGATTTTGAAGATCAACAACACATACCCTTGGAAAAACATTACCAGGGAGTTTAGCTATTGATATGTTGTAGTAGTTAGTAGAGAGGAGAAACTAAACTCATTATTTTTTTTTTGTAAGTAATAAACCAATCTCATTAAAAGCGTAAGGCGCCTCTAAATACACATGAAGTATACAAAAGGAATATCTAATTAGTGGGAGCAAAATAAATGAGGATGTCACTAAAACTAAGCGAAAGGAGAAACAAACGCCGCCGTTCATAGATACAATGTTTCATAAAACAAAAATAAAATTTCTCCAACGGCCTCTTCATATTCTCAAAGTTTCTATAATTTATTTCCCTCCACAAACATCAAAAGAGGCACTTAGGCACAATTTTTCACACCACTGCACTCCTTGGCCAGCCAGAGGACCACCAACAATCAAACAGGTCAATAACACGCTTAGGCATAACCTAAGATAACCCAAAACGACTGAAAGATGTACTCCAAATGGTAGAAGCGACATCGCAGTGGAGAAAAAGGTGTTCTACAGACTCCCCACTCCTCTTGTACATGCAACATCTGTCCATCACGATGACTTGTCGTCTCTTGAGGTTATCCAAGGTGAGAATTTTGCCTAGAGCCACTAGCCACGCAAAAAAAAAATTGCCCTCGATGGAGCCGAAGCCCACCAAAACACTCTTCCAGGGGAAGAAACTACCTTCAGGAGAAGCTAAAGAGCTGTAGAAAGATTTGACCTTGAACAAACCTCTTTTGGAAGAGTCCCACCATAGTTGATCTTTACATCCTCTTCTCACAATGACTAAATGTAACACTTGAAAAAAAGAGGCAAAGACATCCACCTTTCAATCATGTGTTGCTTTGACAAAGCTCACGTTTCACTGGTTGGAGCCACCCAAAAACTCCAAATTTGCTGCAATAGAGGCGTTTTTTGCACAAGCAAGGCCATATAGGACTAGAAAAGCTACCTTAAGAGTCACTTCCCCACACCACTTGTTTGGCCAAAAGTTGATCCTAGATCCGTCTCTCACCTGAAATCTAGAAAGGTTACCCTTTTATGATATTATTCCACAACCCCACCCCAAAGGATCCTGCATGCTCAAGAGAACACTACCCTCCCCATAAACTGCCATATTTAGAGTCCATTGCTATTTTTTACCAAGCCTCTCTCTCACGCCCATAGTGCCACAACCATTTCCTAAGAGAGCGCGATTAAGCACCAACAAATTCTTAATACTCAACCCTCCCTTAGATATTGGAGAACAAACCTTGGACCAACTCACCAGATGATATTTAAACTCTTTACCTAGCCCACCCCACAAAAAATCACGCTGGATCTTCTCCATGAGATTAGCAACACTCACTAGAAGAGGGAAGAGAGACATGCAATACGTAGGCAAATTAGTAGGGTACTCTTGATGAGGGTAAATCTGCCATCCCTGGACAAATACATCATTTTTAAGCTAGCCAACCTTTATTCTAGCTTCTCACTAACATCGTCCCAAATATGCTTATGTTATAGACCAAACAGGTTTCATCTTGAGAGCACTATCGGGAAACTAAAAAAATGACTTCCTTTGCCCATGGCTGGTTATCATAAGCTTGGATCTCTTCCTTGGAGTTGTTAGTGTCTGTTAATGGAAGATCGCTTGATCGCTGAGGTTGTTTCCTCGTTCAGTGCCCCGCTTGTCTCCTCTGGTGTGGTGACAGGCTTGGTCGATCCATCTTCAGAGTTGTTGGATAGTGAAGAAGAGGACGATGATTTCTGGGGTGTGGAAGATGGAGTTTGTTGGGGTAGGGATGGGGAAGGCGGAGATCCTTACCTTTTGGACTGGGATTCGATGAAAGAGCCTAATGAGAGGTTGGATGTCACCTTAGAGGCTACCCCTTGGAAGGTTAAGGGTAGAAGGGAGCTTTTAAATCTAGAATGCTCTATCAACTACGATGCTAAGGGTGCATCCACTAGGCGGGGGAAATGCAAAGTTTTCTAACGTTGTGTGCCTAGGGGGTTTTGGGTTCTGCTATTTTGTGGGCTTTGGGTTTGAGGGCTTGTCGGGTTTTGGGTTTGAGGGCTTGAGTTTCTTTCTCGTTTGGAGCCTGTCGTGTATATTGCCTGTGTACTTAGAGGCGCCTAAGCGCTTTTTAATAAATTCTTACTTAAAAAAAAAAAAGTGTCTGCTGGCAATAAGATCAGTTTCATTGGGTTCAACCCACCTGTTGGCAGTTGGGCATTAAGGGGGAGTTGTACTTATTGAAATACTTTTGACCTTTGTATGTGCATCAGTGGTTATAGTGAAGAAAATCCAGGAAACAGGAGAGTTGGTTCCTATGCACTACTACACAATTTTCTTGCCACTGTACCGAGCAAACATGGTAGTATGCCTTGTTCTAGCGTTAGGGTGTGGCTTTTTATTTGTGCATGGGTCAGTCAAGGTATCGAGGTGTGACCTTGACATAGGGCATTTTGATCCAGGCAGTGGCTCACTAAGTGGGCCTTGATTTATTGAATTTTTGGGTGTTAATACTTTTGTTCAGTGATAAGGCATTGCTTTTGCTTAATCAAGTATGATATACATTGTAAGTGAACAGAGAAACTCATTATGACCAAGGCCATGATGGTTTTTGGGGGGATTGGGAGAGGCATACAAACTCATTCTGAGCAATAGTCTTTTCTAAAATCAACACGTAGATTTTGGAGGAGTTGAAATATTTATTTTTCTACACTTAGTGTTTTTGGACAGATGGTTATGTTTTTCTTTTCGTGATTAATTGTTATGATTTTCTTGTTCTTTATGCCCCTACTACCTAGGTGGCTTTTTTTGTATATTTGCTGTTTACATGAAGTGTCTTACGCTTTTAATAATATCTCAACTAATTATAAAAAAAATCACCATGTAATATATCTTGGCAGGCATGGTAACATGTCCTGAACGTTTGTTTGTGGCAACAGAGTTTCCTGTTTAATAGATAAATGTTGTTGCAATCATTGATGGTAAACATTTGCTATTTGCCAAAAAATACTCATGTTAGCTTTTATTTGCCACTTTCTCAACTTCAATAAGGCTTCTTTGGAGTCTCATTGTGCCCGATATTTTTATTCTTCCTAGGTTATTAGACATCTGAAAATTATTTTCAAGTATTTCATTTTGGAAATGTCCAGCCAAACCTACCTACATTCTTTCGGTAGCACGAGTCATTAATATGCTGACTCAGTTTTGGATAATATGTCCAGGTGTGGATGGAACTGGAATCACAGCAGCTGCGGATGCAACAAAGTAATAATTTCTTTTTCTTCTTCTCTCCTCAATGTTTGTTTCAATTAATTTGACCAGTTTCTCAATTTGTTACTGAAAGTTTTCACTTAGAGCTTGAACATGATTTGAACCTTTTGGTTTCATCGTATGTTGCAAATTTCACTGAGTCAATTGCACTTTCCCTTGAGATGTCAGCCATTGAAGATGGTTTTGATGTTAACATCATTTAAAATGAGGGGCTACCTTTTGTAATCACTGAGGTACGCTAGCCTGGATTCTGCAATTTGGCAATGGACAAGGTTTTTCTCCAACCTAGTCTATTAAATTGGCATATGTCCTTAGAGCATGTGATTCTCACATGCATTTTTAATAAGATTAATGGATTACGTGAATTTAAAAGACTAGGTTGGAGGAGGAAAACTTTGTTCTTTGGCAATGATGTAATGAAGCCTTCTTGGCTCTGATTAGCAGGTGTGGCTTTTTGGGAACTTACGAGTCACCATAGGTATCTGTTCACGGAAAGGATTTGTTGTTAAATATGATATATTGAGCAGGTGGACGGAAACTTGTATACTTGGTCAAACCTTAATAAGCGGCAGGGACAAAGGTTGTGTTGATCATCGCCCATGATGAAAGTGCACAGTTAATGATTGTAATAATAGTTAAATGCATTCATTAACCATAACGAATGCTACTACTTTGTCGTCATAAAATTTAGAATGATTTAGTATGCTACAACAGATATTTTCGATGTGTTGAATTTACTCTCTGAGTTTCTGGCTTTCTAATTTTTGTTTTGCTATTTTCTCCACTTAATACAGGAAGGAGCTTCTGAGGGCTATTGATGTACGTCTTGTTGCAGTTAAGCAGGACTTGACCACAGCTTGTGCTCGTGCATCAGCTGCGGGTTTCAACCCTGAGACAGTGTCCAAACTCCAACTTTTTGCAGATCGGTTTGGCGCCCATCGCCTGAAGTAAGAACTCTAGGAAATCCTATCTTCAAGTAAACCTTATATCTCAAACCTCATCCCATTCTCCCTCTTCTGTGTGCGCGCGCGCATGTGCGTGCATGAATGCTTTTGTGCTTGTGCATGTGACATCAGGTCAACCCAGCTTTTTGTAGTGATTTAGTGCTGGGTTTTGGTAGCAGTGACAAAGAGGGAAGAATCTTCCTCTGGTTTGCTGGGATGGCAAACACAGAAGGATAGAGAAATGAAGAGGAAATTTTCAAACCTTCTCACTTCTTTAAACTGTGCAAAGAGGAGAATCTCAAAATTGAGCTGGGCTTGACTGGAAGTTTTTCCCCTGCCACATATTATGGTATTTCCATCGAATGAATGTCGAGTGATGTGGACATTGGATGACAACATCTTTTTCTAAGGCTTAAAATGAGGGGGAAAAAGAATATAACATAAAATTGACCATTGTTACAAGTTTTCCTTCTATATATTCCCCCGTTTGGTCTTAGTTTTATAGAGAAATCATTAGCAAGTTTGCCAGGTTAGTAATTATTCACAAAATTTTGCCCCTTGCGACCAGATTCACTCAAACAGAACTTAATTACTAAGATCTTATACTTCACCTATTCTTTCCTCTTCTCTGCTCTACCCAGTGTGTCAAACAAACCTGGCAGATATCCTGTTTTTTTCTTTTTTCTTTTTTTTTTTTTCTATGGAAGCTGTTTTACTTATTTGCCACATTTTCAACTAATTTTTGGTATAATGACAATGTCTTTTGGAACAGCTTGTGTTGGTAGAGTCAGTTGGGGCATTTTGGAAACCAAAGTGCAAAGGTTAATTCCTTTTGTTTCTCTTATCATTTAACATGAGCCTGGTGTTTGGATTGTGGAAGTAGGTCACATCACTATTTTTCATTTAAATTCATTTTTCAGAATTCCCATGATGTTTTGATGATTTTGATAATGGTAATGGTGAGGTGGGCTCACAAAATTGAAACTCCCTGTGGTTTTCAAATGTCCCAATTGAGACTCTACGTTGGACTTGTTAAGCTGTTGAGGTTGATAAATCAATGTTGACAGGTGACATCTATGGTCCACTATTATGCCTAATTTATGCTGCTGCTAAGCTATCTGGAAAATGAGATTTTACCATCTATCCTGAAAAATATATCCGTTAAAAGCCAAAATTTGAAATGGGCTGGCCTGACAGCTGCTTGTGATCCTATACTTGTTTTTCATGATCAGTAAATTAATAACCGATCATGTAAATCTAATGCAGCGTTGGGATTTCATTTGTTTGCTTCTTCTGGTGGGGTCTTTCAGTATATTTTGTCGAACAATTTACAACTTTATACGGAACCCATTTGCATGGATTAAAAATTGAAAAAAAAAAAAAAAGAGAAGGAAAATAAAAGAGGTGGCCATCTCAGGCACAATGTCAATTTGGCAGGTTTAGCAGTTATGGAGGCCCATTCGGCCTTTAGCTTCTCACCTTTCGGGTTTTTTTTTTAGGATATTAAAAAAAAAAAAAGATTTTTAATTTTTATCCCTGTATTAGGGACTAATTTTTTAATTTTCGTGCAGTGAAGCTTGCAACAAATTCATCTCACTGTGGCAGAGAAGGCCGGACCTGGTCAACTCATGGAAGCCAGGTGTCGACGACCGAGCTGTGAGATCATCGTCAGAGTCCGACATGTCAATCGATGATCCCACGGAAGACACAACTGGGGTCCACCGCAGGCCCCACCAGCCCCAAATTAAACTACTTCACCCCACAGGTCCAGACGACCAACGACAACAACCAAATCCAACGCAATCGGAGTACCACCTGAACCCATCGCAGCCATCCACGTGTCAACAGCCCAAGTCCCTTGCCACCACCGTCCCTTCACGACGCAACTTGAACGACAAAAACGAACCCAGCGAGGAACAGAGCCAACCCCAGGCCAATGCCCAAAACGACAAGAAAGAGGAGCCTCTGACCGAGCCATCTTCCATTGCGGCGAGTCAACCCTCGAGGCGGCTCAGCGTGCAGGACCGTATCAACCTCTTTGAGAACAAGCAGAAAGAGAGCTCTGGCGGTAGTGGCAGCAAACCCGTTGTAGGGAAGCCTGTGGAGCTGAGGAGGCTCTCGTCGGACGTCTCATCTGTGCCTGTGTCGACCGAGAGGTCCGTGTTGAGGAGATGGAGCGGCGCGAGCGACATGAGCATTGATGTGAGCGGGGAGAAGAAGGATGTAGAGAGCCCTTTGTGTACACCATCTTCTGCTTCTTCTGTTTCTCAGGCCAAGCCGAATAATGTATTTTCAGGTGCATGTGAGGATAAGGATCGGAAGGGATTGAATGAAACGGAGAGCTCGTCTAAGGTTGAGGCAAACAGTGATTCTGGTAGATTTGGTGATGGTGGGTTGAGAGATCAAGCAGAGGTGCAGAGCCGGGTTGAGGGGGTTTTGGGTAAAGAGGAAGAGGTCGGTGTAAAGGCACGGACGGGGTCTCAGAGCCAATCCAGGGCTTTTACTGGTAGAGCAGAACCACTTGGTTTGAGTGATCAAGGGGTTTCCCAGGAGAAGTTGACGGTTTCTAAAGGTAACAAAGAGAGGAATGGTGGGGTGGGTGTTGAGACGCAGTTGAGTGGCTTCTTGTCCCGGGTTGACGTTGTTGGAGGGAAGAATCAGGTTGGAACTTTTGCCAGCAAGGCAGGGGACGGTACAAATGATGGTGGATTTGTGAATAGAGTGGAGAAATCTGGACCGAGAGATCAGCCGGTGACTCAATCACGTGCTAGGGGTTCTCAGAGTCATTCCCGCTCTTTGTCAGGGCAGTTTGATGGTGGTAGTGGGCTAAAACTTAAGGGAACCCCCTCTGCTCAGCTCAAAGGAGTTGAGGTCAATCAATTGGATCCTCAGCCCAAGTGGAGTTCTTATACGGGGGAACTTGAGGAGGTTGGTAAGAAAGAATTGGGGTCTTCAGATAGGCAACAAGTCAAAGTGGAAGATTCTGGAGTCCAGAACATGAAGTTTCAGAAACCGGTTTCCGCTGGTCGTGAGCAGACTAAGAAGTCTCAGGGTAGGAGGGATGAAATTGGTGTTGCTTGTGAAAATAGCAAGTTGGAAAATCCTGGTAAAACGATTTTGGAGACTCAAGAGAGTGTTTCTACAATCTCAACAACACCATTGGAGCAAGTTCAGAGAGTTAGGCAGTCTAAGGGAAATCAGGAGCTCAATGATGAGCTGAAAATGAAGGCTAATGAGCTTGAAAAGCTTTTTGCAGAGCACAAGCTTAGGGTTCCTGGGGATCAGTCCAGTTCTGCACGGAGAAACAAGCCTGCTGACAAACAGATGGAACAGGCAGCAAGTTTACAGCACAGAAAACCAGCAGCAGCAGCAGAGATTGCTCCTGCAGAACTGCCTGATAAAAACTCAGTGATTGAACGGGCTTGGAGTTCTGTTAATATGTCACAGTTCAATAGTCCGCCTATGAAGATGGTAGATAATCAGGAGTATGGCGATACTTTGAGGAAGAATTTTTCTGAACTTAATTTTACAGATGATTCCAGAGGTAAATTCTATGAGAGGTACGTGCAGAAACGAGATGCTAAACTAAGGGAAGAATGGAGCTCTAACAGAGCAGAGAAGGAAGCCAAGATGAAGGCTATGCAGGATAACCTTGAGAAGAGTAGAGCTGAGATGAATGCCAAGTTTTCTGGCTCTGCCGATAAGGTGGATTCATTGTCTGGTGCTCGTCGACGTGCAGAGAAAATCAGATCTTTCAATTTGCAGTCAAGTGTGAAGATGGAGCAGGTACTCTTATTCTAGTGTTGGTTTTAAGAAATAAGTGCTAAACCTGATGACTGGTAGAATTTGATGTTTATACTGATTTTTGTTTTTTTTTTATGAATCTTTGTAATTCTGAAGCCATATTTTGGTTCCTATTGTGTTTTTCCTTTAACTAATCATAGTACGATTTTCCTTCTTACAGCATCCAATAGATTCCTTTCAGAGTGAAGATGAGGAAGACCTTTCTAAATTTCCTCCGCAGAAATTTTATGGACAAGAAAAGTTTTTCAGTGAGTCATCTGTGGGGGATGTTGCTTTTAGAAACGCTCAAACAAAAAAGCTTTTACCTAACAGAAACTTGTCTTCATCCACCCCTCGCACCCCAGTAATTTCAGTTCCACGGTCATCAGCCAAAGTTTCCAATTCCAGTTCTGGGAAGCGAAGAGTCCAATCAGAAAATCCTCTTGCACAGTCAGTTCCAAACTTCTCAGATTTCAGGAAAGAAAACACGAAACCTTCTTCGGGAGTCAGCAAAACAACAACCCGCTCACAGGTGAGAAACTTTGGCCGCAGCAAGAGTACCACTGAGGAACTACCAGTTGCCAAGGAAGAGAAGCCACGGCGGTCACAGTCGTTAAAAAAAAGCTTTGTTAATCCTATAGAGTTGAAGGACTTGTCCCCTCTGAACTCTGACAGCTCTGTTTTGGCTCCATTAAAATTTGATAAAGAGCAGGCTGAGCAGAGCCCTTATGAAAAACTTTCGAAGAATTTGGATTCAAAGCCTTTCCTAAGGAAGGGTAATGGAATAGGTCCTGGTGCTGGAGTTACTATTGGTAAGCTGAAAGCTTCAGTGACATCTGAGACTTTGGAAAATGAAGAAGAATTTGACGAATTGGCCTTTGAGGCAGAAGATTCAGTGGATATGGCCAAGGAGGAAGAGGAGGAAGAGCTTGAAACCATGGTGGTTGAAGATTGTGGTGACATGGAGAATGGAAAAGCAAGATTGAGCCAGGGATCTGACAAGTCCGTTAATTCTGGGTCTGAAAATGGTGATTCCATGAGATCTCTTTCTCAAGTGGACCCTGCTTCTGTGGCTGAGTTGCGTACTACTGAGCCTTCAACTTTCCACAGTGTAGGGTCCTTGCAGGACTCACCAGGTGGAAGCCCCGTCTCATGGAACTCACGCATAAATCATCCATTTCCATACCAACATGAGACGTCTGATATTGATGCTTCTGTAGATTCCCCAATTGGGAGCCCTGCATCTTGGAATTCTCATAGTCTTGCCCAATCAGAGGCTGATGCAGCTCGAATGCGAAAGAAATGGGGAACTGCTCAGAAGCCTATTGTTGTTGCTAATTCATCGCATAGTCAGTCTCGCAAGGATGTCACAAAAGGGTTTAAAAGGTTATTGAAATTCGGAAGGAAAAGTCGTGGGACAGAGAGTTTGGCTGACTGGATATCTGCTACAACTTCTGAAGGAGATGATGATACAGAAGATGGGCGAGATGTTGCCAATAGGTCATCAGAAGACTTGAGGAAGTCAAGAATGGGATTCTTTCAGGGTCATCCTTCAGAGGACAGCTTCAATGAGAGCGAGTTCAATGAACAGGGTAACCTATGTTTTTTGTTATTTTTATTTTTCATTTTTATTTTCTAGGAATATCCATTGATGGCAGGCCTGCTTATATGGTATTAAGTTTCAATGGTCATTCTCTTAAATGATCATCTCCTCATGTAACTGCTGTCAATATGGTCTGCATGCTAGCCAGTTGCAAATGATTTAAACTGTCTACTTTTTTTTTTTCCACTGGGTTAATTGTGCTTTTGTTCTTTGCTCCATCGTCTCCTTTATTTGTCTATTTCATTTCTGTTTTGGGCTATGGATAGAGAGAGAAATGTAACCTGATTTCTCAAGTTGATCTTTGTTTCAGTTCAAGCCTTACAAAGCTCTATCCCAGCGCCTCCGGCAAACTTCAAACTGAGGGACGATCATATGTCTGGAAGTTCGTTAAAAGGTACGTCAATCAGCATTAATCTGGTTCCATATAATTTATCATACTTTTCCTAGCAGTAATGTTATCAATGCAATGGGGCTGAAGAAATAGTTACTGTCACAGGTGACAATTGATCAAAATTTACACCTGTAATACACCTATTGCAGAAATCTATATATTACCTTTACTAGAGAGTCCCCTTAGGAGTGGAGGAAGGAAGTTCTGTTTATTTCATAAAGTAATTGCTGAACATTTTTCTGACAGTGGTGTACTTAAAAATTTAATCTTTACAGCTCCAAGATCCTTTTTCTCGCTCTCATCCTTCCGAAGCAAGGGAAGTGATTCAAAGCTTAGATAATCACACCTCTGAGCCGATTGCCCAGAGCAATTATGTTGGATTATCGAAAATGGTAGGATGTAAAGGATGATCAGATATACAAAATCTTGAGGTTAAGGATGCTGCAAACATTTGTAAAAGATCTAGAACGGACCATGTATTTCTTCTTGGATTCATAAGGCCTTCCTCACGATTTAGTCGGTAATATGATAGTGTGTTAAAATATGTTGTATATGTTATTGAATGAAGAGTTGCTTTTTTTTGGTTGTATTTCTTGTCAAAATTTTGTGAATGCTTGTAATCAATTTATGTCGGGAACTTTTTATGTCATTGAATTTTGTTGGGAATGATAGGCACTTAAGGTTGAAGTGAACTAGGGTTCTTATTTCATGCTCTCTTGATGTCCTTGGATGGATCAAGGTTTAACTATTGTTCTTAGATATCCTTTGAAGATTGGCATATTGGATATTATTGTTAGTTTATGTTTAGTGCACGAAATGACTATTTTTTAGAATAATTTTTATTAAAAATGTAAGAAGTAGAACGAATTAGCTTTGGAATAATTATTCTCTCATGGTCGGAATAGTCATTTTCATGACCACGAGAGAATGACTATAACTATTTCTCTCAATTTTTTAGAAGAATAGCTATTTTTTCAATTTAAGAGTAACTCTGGCAGCAATATCTATTTTAACTACTTAAAACACATACTTTTTTATTTTAACTATTAACTTTTCAATACACACTATAGCAGATTATTTATTTCATTATTTATTTTTTTTTAAATATTATTTTTTTTCATTTCTCTCTCTCCCTCAGTTCTTTCCCTCTCTTTCCTTCATTGTTGAGTCTGAGCATTTGGAGCTAGCAAACCCAAATAAACCCAACAAACCCAAATCAAAATTGCAACAAAACTTGATCACCAAACACCCAAATCAACTCTCTCTTCAAGAACACCCATTCGGCCATTAAAGACAAACAACCAAAAATCTTCCCTTAAAAGGAGAGGGAGAGGGAAAGAAGGAGAAAGGACCATAGAGAGGGAGAGAGAAGGAGAAAGGAGCGTGGAGGGAGAGAGAAAAGAGGAGAGGGTTGTTGAGGGAGAGGGAGAGAGAAGGAGAAAGGAGCATACATGGAGAGGGAGAGAAGAAAAACAATAAAAAATTAATGCTCTTATTATTTTATTCTCTTCAATGTGCTACAGTAACCTTTTATATATGAAAAGTTATTGAAGCAAAATTTTCATTTTAAAAGATCTGTTGGAGCAAAAAAATAGCCCATTATATTTAGTTATTATGAGCCATCTAAAGAATAGTTATTCCCTCATGACTATAAAAATGACTATTTAAGTATTAAATTACATGTATATCCTTACCTAAAGGTATATAAAAAGTGTGAATGTCTCGTAAATAGTGCATTTTATTTGATAATATAGTTTTACACTTTTACCCTTTTTCTTTACTCTTCATTGTTAAATCAGACAGGGTTATTTTGGTCTTTCATAATTTGTCCATCAGTTAAATCTAGATAACCGTACATTCAGTTATCTTCTTCAAGAGTTACGAACAAAAACAGTTATCTTCTTCAAGAGTTACGAACAAAAACTAACTATATATTCAGTTATTTTCTTCAAAAACTATAAACAAAAACAAACATCTCTATTTTCTTCTTCATTGGAATTCACAAGTACTGCTCATAAAACTTCAATCCCAAGTAAGTTCTACGTGTTTTAAATTTATTTGTCAAATACGTTTTGTGCTATGGTGATAAGTTTCTTCATGGAGAATAAATATGAACACCCATCTTTGATATTTTTCTTCTTCTCTGTGAAATTGATTATGAGTTTAAGAAAATCATATGAGTGGCTACATGTAGAGTTCATGAGTAATTGAGATGCAATTTATTTTTTTCCTCTTGTTTGAGAATTTAGTCAAAAACTTCAAGAAATTTTGAAAAATTCTGTAACCTATCTCTTTGTATTTCGGTCTCAACTGATTTGAAACAAGTTTGTTAGGCGGCCTCAAATTACAGGGAAGAACTGATGTGGTTAATTTGTTTGAAAATATTTTTGGTTCTCTTGATGAGCAAAATTTTTAGATTATAATTTGTGACTACCAATTGGTTTGATAGCTAATTAAGGGTTGAATTTTGTTGTTATTATTTTTGAAAAAATTGAGGTTTTACTTATGACTATTAATAATTGTTTGCTGAGAGTAGTTGAATCGCAAATCAATGTTAGACCCAGTCTATTGATGCAACATTCCACGCCAAAAAATCTTGCAGATGTAGAGTCCCACCACATAAAAGTTTTCTACATCCAAGAATTCTCTTTATTTAATAACATCATTTTATAAAGATAAAGTTTAACAGATAAGAGATAAAATTGAGCTATATTATCCATGTGATTTGCATGATAGTGATTGAAAATTCCATAGTAGCTAATAATTTGAACAATAATGATGTAATAAATATAATAAAAATATATATATATTATCTTCCTTAATCGTACATGTATGTATAGTTATAGTTTATTATTATTATTTAATTTTAAATATGGTTGCATGCATGCACGTGTCTCTTGTTTAAAAGATTGATGTCCAGTAGTTTTGAATGAATTTTCTTGTGCTATATAGCATTATAATTGTTAATATTATAATTTGAATATCATAAATATATTATATTATATAATAGATTTAATATCTAGATTATTGAACAAGTATATATTGAATTTTTTAAACAAATAAAGTTAAACTATAAATTGAGTAAATATAATATATTAAAAGAAAACAAAAGACATATGTGTACACCTTATTAATACGGATAAATACAAAAAGATTGAAATTCAATACAACTCAATGTTATCTTTTATCTAAATGTTTAACTTTATCTTTGTAAAATGATGTTATTGAGTGAATAGAATTATTAGATGACTTCTATGTGGTGGATGACTTCTATGTGATGAATGACTCTACATTCTTGTTAGTGTTTATGTGCAGGTTATTAGGACCTATTGAAAGATAAATTTAAAAATAGATATGTTATGGTGATAATCCATACGTGCATGTTTATAAAGTTTTATTATTTATGACACTTGGTTTTTATTTAAACTTC
>FXXK01000046.1:948313-997950 GCA_900184695.1 Betula pendula | reverse complement strand
TGGGTCAGCCGTGACCCATGCTGGGGACGTCGTGACCCAGCGTGGGCCAATCGTGACCCACGGCGTGACCCAGTGGGTTTGATCCAAACAAAATTTTTTTTTTAATAATTTTTTATTCGATAATAAGGGTAAATTGATAATTTTTTAAAAAAGTTAGGGGCATAAAAGTTATTTCACCCCTTTGACCGTCTAACTTAACAGAATTGACTATCGGAGGGAGGGATTGCAAAAAATTAAAACTTAAATATACTAAATTGAGAGGTTTTGAAGGTTAGGGGGGATTGCAAAAGGCATGACAGTTCATGGGGGGTTTGTGAAGTTTCCAAAAAAAAAAAAAAAAACAACACAGAACATAAGAATAGAAAATTGAAAAACTAAATTCATATGAGATGTCGTTACTGGCATTGTACGTCCATACAAAATGTTTCTTTTAACTTAGATCTAGGGAGACCGGAGACGGAGGGACAGAGAGGATTACACAGTAGTGGACGGCGGTGAGATGAGAGTGGCATCGTCAACGAAGGGACATAAATGATATGAGCAGCAATGGAGATGGAGTGGCAGTGATGGGGAGATGGGAGGAATTGAGGAAGCTTGAAGCTTCTAGAGAATAGGAGATGGAATGGTCTTTTAAAGTGAGAATGTGTGTAGGGCTTTAGTCACGAATGGATGAATAAATAAAAATCTTACTTTTCTTCCGCCTACCAATCGCCCTTGTCGGTGGTAGGTCGGTAGGCTGTAAAAGGGTCAAATGCCCACCCGTGGCTAGCCTTTGCAATGGAACTTGTTCATGTTAGGGTGGCCATGCTCAGATTTCAAGTCCGCAAGTGGAGTCGACTCGAAAACAAGCCCACTACTATTGTAATGACACACGAAAAAGCGTTAGCTATATTTGTGTTATTACCTTAAAAAGATTAGTCAATTTAAAACTTTCTTAGAATTCTTTATAAAGCACAGTTTCATCTACATTGTCAATAACTTAGTAAATAATATATTTTATTCTAGGGTTAAATACTTTTTTAGTACTTAGGTTTTAATAATTTTTAATTTTTTTTTATAATTTTTTTTTTACTTAAGTTTCATTTTGTATCGTAAATGATACATTGTTTATAGGTAAAGACATAGACGGTACCTCCGTCTATGTTCTAACAAAATTTTTAACGACAATCTACGTGTTTGAACCAAAACCTGCCATGTATCACTAAAAAAAAAAAAAAAAAGGAGCAAAAGTGGCTTGAGCCACCCTTTGAGCCCATGGGGTGGCCATTTTGGCCAGCCATTCCCATGGTTGGTTTGGGGGTGGCTCAACCAAACTCATGGCCGATTTAGAGGTGGCCGAACCACCCCTAAGGGCTTTGGGGTGGTTCAACCACCACCATAGGCCAAAATGAGGGTGTCTAAAATTATCCCCAAGGGCCTTGGTGTGGCCTCGGCCACCTCCGTTTGGCATGTGGTGGTTTGGCCCACCCTTATGGCCGGTCTGAGGGTGGCCAAACACTGTCATGGCCATTGGGGGTGGATCGACCACTCCTAAAAAGTCCAAATTTTTAGGGCTTTGCCTTTGGGGTGGTCGTGGTTTGACCAATCCCATATCGACTGTAGAGGGTGGTCGAAACCACCCCTAGGCCAAACGGTGGTGGCTGAGTCCCCCCAAAGCCCTTGGGGTGGTTTGGCCACCTTCATAGAGTTCAGCCACCTTCAGTCCGGCCTTGGGGGTGGCCAAAACCACCCCAAGGCCAAACGAGGGTGGCCGAGCCACCCTCAAAACCCTTAGGGCTGGTTTTAGCTATTCTCATTTTGGCCCATGGAGGTGACCGAACTACCCTAAGGCCATTGAAAATAGTTCTACCACTTTAAGGCCCTTGGAAAGGAGTGGTTCCGCCACACTCATAGGCCAAAATGGCGATGGCAAGCCACTCCCCATTGGCTCAAAGGGATGGCTCGAGCCAACCCTCCCCCCCGCCCCCTCTTTTTATTTATTTTTTATTTGAAGTTTTAAATTTTCTTTATTTTTGAATTTGTATTTTGAAAACCAAATTTAGTGACACGTGACATTTTTTGTGCAAACACGTGAATTTTCGTTAAAAATTTTGGTGGATCATAAACAGAGGTACCGTATATATCTTTACCCATAAACAATGTACGATTTACGATACAAAATAAAACTTAGGTTCAATAAAATAAAATTATTAAAATCTAAGTATTAAAAAAGTATTTAACCCTTTATTCTATTGAAGGAACAAAGCACATATTTTCATATATCCATGTTGGTCCCTGTAGCATTTAGAGCGCCCATTAGTGGGCAGCTCAAGTGTTGTAACGTTTTGACCGTTATTCCACACCATTAACTTGAACTAAATGTGTAAGTTACAAAAAGCTTCTATATAATTAGCAGTGTGTGCAAATGAACAGATGCAGGTGTGTGCATAAAAGTTTTTGCAACATTGTGAGAATAGAAAAGTTATAAGACAAGAACCTCTCTCTTTGATTTTCTGATTTGGTTAGGCACTTAGACTGTGGATATATGAGTATTGCTCTAGTAGTATGCTCTACCACTGAGAGAAGAAATACTGGAGAATCAAGAGCAAAAACACATGGAACAACTACGTCAGATCCTATATTCAGTCCATGAGAGGTACTGAATATAATTTGTTATTTCGCTATTTTATTGTATTATATTTCTAATATTGGTATCAGAGCCATAGTTAGTTATTCCTGTGTATTTTGGATGTTATGCAAATACTGATTTTTTATTTATTTTTGGAATATTTGCATTTGCTGTGTTTTTTTTTGGGTGTTAATTCCAACACCACCGAGCATCTCCATGAGAGATCACTGTACAGACGAGTAACAACACCACCCATGCAGCAGTAGACTCGCCTACGTAGCGGCAGATCCGCCCATGCACAGCCGCAGCAAGCAGTGGCTGCGTCGGCGTGCACACTGGCGGCAGCGGCGCTACACCCCAGCAGTGCTGCCGCACAGCCGCAATGCCCCAAGAGGGGGTGCTGCAACGGCCAAGCGAGGCAGCCTTTCACGCCTGCGTGCTGGCCGAAGCACCTCGCGCACAGCAGCGCTGCAGACCGCAACGCAGCGCTGGCGAGAACCGGCCGTGGCGCGCGACAGCAGGGGCGCGCTACACGCCGAACCCAGCGGCGGCTCGTGTGCCGCCGCACACACCAGACTCGCGGTGGGCCAGATGCGCGCGGCAGATCCGGTCGCAACGCGCAGCCGCTGGCCAGATCCGGTCGCGGCGCACAGCTGCTGGCCAGATCAGGCCGCTGCGCGTGGCCAGATCAAGCCGCAGCGGCCAGACCAGGCCAATGCCGGCCGCCGTTGTGGGTGACGACGCCGGCGCCTCTTTCCTGGCGGCAAGGCCGCCGTGGTGCTTGGAGGTGCGGCTGCCGTATGCAAGTTGAAGATGGGCGGCGGCTGGACCTTGGAGAAGAAGACGGGTCATGTTCTTGGGCTCGGGTAGGGTTCCTAACCCGATGGGCTTGGACCAAATTTTTTTTTTTTTAAAAAAGGCCAGCCTAAACAAGCTCCGCGGGTCGGACCAGACCCATTGGGGTCCGTGGACTGACCCGCCGGTTTGAGCAAGGCCCAAAGCGCGCGGGCCGACCCAAGCGGGCCAAGTGGACCCACTGGGGTCCGCGGTTTGATCCAAGCCCAGGCCACTTACCAAAAAAAAAAAAAAAAAAAAAGGGGGTCTTTTTTTTTTTCGTGCAGGCTGTGGCTAGAACTCCTACCGGGGGGTTCAAATTTTTCAGCAAATGAACCACTACGCCGCAGAATAGGTTTGATTCTAAATTCATTCACTATTTTTTATATTATGAGTTGAATATATTTTATATTGAACAAATTCACATGTGGCTTATTTTATGGAATTTTCTATGTGATTATTTCATATATATTTGTGATTGGAATTTTCTGTGTGATTTATTCCATGTATAACATGCATAATTTGGATGACATATTTTAAAATTATTATTGGAATTTTTTTTTGTGTTTATATATCCAATATGTTTTAAAATAATATTTTTTGAGAAATTTTAAAATATGCCAATGTTTATATTTTCAAAAGATGCATGTTGTGATTTATGTAATTCCATATGAAATGTGTAACATGACATTAATATAATTGTTCATAATTTATTCCATTATATTAGTGAATAAATTTGTATGCCTAGAATTACATATTGATTCTTGAACTTAGTGGGAGTATGATTGAATATAGTTTATATTTTTAAACTTCTCTCATACAAAATTTGCGCATTAAATGAATTAGATGTGGTAACGTACTACCTGCGGCGCGGGAGATGATTATGAGCTTAACGAAATTTTCGATCTCGCGACTTGTAGGAAATTATTATTTTCTAATTTAGGTTAATGCTGCAAATTAAATATGTGTATGCCAGATATTATTTATTGCGTATAGTTATTGTAGTGACATTGAGATAACCTAGATGAACTAGAAACCCTAGAGATTTGATATGCGACTTAAATGACGCATTAATCTCAAAAACCCTAGAGATTTGGTATGCGACTTAAATGGCGCATTCATCTCCTTCCAGAGCAATTATTGGAAACATAAGATAATGATATTTGTTAGAGTAAGACTGCCTTAGACCATCGTCATTATGAAATCTCAACAATTTCATAAATGAAATTGTTGTGCGCGTAGGTCGCATGCACTACAATTTTCATAGAAATTGAAGGGGATTAACTGACATGGGAAAGCAAACCACTATTTTTTGCCTTTAAGAATTTTGTGAGTAATAAGTTAAGTTGTGCATTTTTTCGTAATACAAATATTAATTGCTCCCACAATTTTGGGTTGAGCATTATTAATTTTTTAAGCAACTTATACAAGATTAACCCATAAATAGATGTATACTCTCTAAGAGTCGCTAGTGTGTCTAGCTAGACTCGCTAGTATGACAAGTTAATGAGAGCTTTAAAATCTTAATGTGCAATAAGAGTATTTAAATATTCTTAGACAACACATTAATTTAAAATATTAGCGGTGTACCTTTGTGGCAAAGATTAATAGCACTACTAATATTGCTAAAAATTTTATTTTTGCGGGACACATGGGTCCAAGCAAAAATGAGAAATTTTAAGTGCTCCGTGAGATATGACATGAGAGTAATGAAATACTAAGCGCCTTGAAGGCAAGCATGGTATTTAAGGCAAAACTTTAAGAACAACCAGGTACTACTTAATCAGCCTAAACATATTGCTCGTGGTTGCATTGAGGCAAATAGAGTCTAAGGCTCGTATAATTTCTCGCCTCAATTTTTCCTTATCTCTCCTATAGTGGATTGTAGATAAGAAAATAAATTGGATGAACGAGAAATAGAGAAATATCACTAGTTACTAGACAGCAGCTGAAAAATCACAAAGGAGTGCATTAGTTGCACACCTTTACAATTTTTAAGCGCTTTAAATATAGCGATATTAACGAAGTCGGTACCTATGTTGGTTCAAGAAATTTTAAAGGTAGTGGTATCAGCAAGAATCCCAAGAGGTTTAGAATTGGATGATCATAGATTGACTCTATAATATTATTTCTCATTTGGAGAAATGATACGCTAATTATGCCATCGGGCATTGGATGATGGGTAAGGAAGCTTGAGAACTCGAAAGTTTTCTCGTTTATGAGCACTCTCTCCTTTTAATTAGCAAAGTCAATTTAATGATAAAAGGCAGCATGGACATCTCCTACAATTAATTAATTCCTATGTTTGCGCACTAATAACTCTAAGGACACGAACTATAAATTGTCTCATCATATAAATGCTAGATGGTTAAAATTTTACTTCTCACAAATTCCAAAATATTTTTTATGTATGAAAATTTGTTTGAGAAAATGAGGAGAAAAATATATTTTTTGGACACAAATTTTTTTTGTGAGAAAATTAGAATAAGTTTTTTTTGAAAACTTATCTAAAGTTATATGATGAGAACAATTATCTCGCAATATTGTGATTTGCTGAGAACAACATGTTAAGTTAATAATGGCGCAAAAAATATTTGTTACATCACATTCGGATGGATGTAATAAGGTATTGCCGCCTTAGTCCTAACAAGTGGTATTTAGATTAATTTTCATTCGCCTATCTAATATAGTTGAGTGATCATAAAATTAGTTGGCGCAATGTGAATTTCTATTAAAGATCTCAGTTTTTTTGTTTTGGTTGAATCAAGGAAATTACTCTTATTCTTGGCGATGGTGGGAATTGCATTTTTAATTTGAAATGTTTTATAATATTTTTGTAAAAAACGTTTTATTTTGGAAAAACGTTTAATCCCACCCTAATATCCTCAATATTAATATTTCAAAAACATTTTTTATTTGAAAGATCGCCAAGAATAATGGAAGTTGTAGATGTCAAGAACTACAGTAACCCCACGCTTACACTTAGCCCGTGAATTGTTGGACCTGCGTAAGAAAGGAAAGGATCAGAGAGGGCTTTACTGGCTCTGGCCAGCAAAGTCACTCCGATGCTAAAGTTAGGGAGGCTTCTTTAGTAAGTGATAGGTGAGAGAGAGATAGATAGAGGAATATGAGTGATACCTTGGGATTTTATATGGGTGGAAGGAGGGAAGGGGAAACGTATTGAGAATCGCTATCGTTCCGTGGACGCCTCCTTTCATCTTCCTAACTGCTGTGGACCGTTATGGGGAGGGACGTTTATTGCCCAGATCAGACTATTCATGAGGGACGTTTATCGTTCCGTGGACGCCTCCTTTCAGCTTCCTAACTTGCAGTGGACCGTCTAGGCCGGGTCCTTACTGTTCATGAGGGCTATTTCATATGGGCCGACCGGGTACTGTTGCCTTCTGCCTGGGCCGGATCCTGACTATTCATGAGGGCTGTTTTATATGGGCCGACGGGGTACTGTTCACACTAACAGTTGTTGATCCGTGGGCCGTAAGCTTGTTCTTGGTATTATCAGGGCCCTACAGAAGTAATTGATCCTTTGCCTGGTGGGAGTATACCACTAAATGAATATTTCATTTGAGTGGGAGTATACCACTAGAGGAATGACTCCCAAATTTTTACTATAATAAAAGCTCCTTAATAAGTAGTGTGGTAGCAATATATAATTTATTCTCTTGACACTTAGAGAAGAGAAGATAATTTATTATATGTGCTCCACTAGAGGTATTGAAATCACATTATAGGAATTGTTAGTATAGAATATGAGATTCATTTCACTTGACTGATCCGACTTAGGGTTGTTGATCTTACTAAAGCGTTATAATAGTGAACGTTGGTAAAGTGGACTTGGTAAGTATATAGATCCATCTCATGGCACTAAGTGAGTTGCCTTGGTATAACCATCGGTCACACATCTTGAAACTTTTATGGAAGGAGTTTGATAGTTGATTCTCATGGGAGAATTAGATGGTTGATATTTGTAAATTTGGAGGCGCGAAGTACGAAGAGCACATAAATTGTAGCTCGTACATTTTCACGTGGCCTATAACAACCATCTATACAAAGATACCCAATATACTTAGTCGTTATTATTAACGATTTTCCTATAAGAATGGGTTCTTTGAATACTATCTACAAACCTCGAAAAGTATCCTCTTAAGTGAGTAAATGTTGTTGACGATTCGGTTATCTTGTAATGATAATTATCGCTTAAGGAATAGTAGTCTTTATTATGAAATAATGGATGTGGGTTTATGAAACTTAGTTCGGACTAAAGGTCTTATGAAACTGTTTAAACAGAAATGGTTTCTAGTAACTCATATTTAAAACCCATAGACAATTAATGAGATGGAGAATACTAAAGAATCTATATTTTGTACTCTGTGAATGAGATGGCTCATACCATTTTGGGTCATTTGTTTCCATTGTGGTTTGCTCATGAGAGTTAGTAGTTCAAATTTCATTAGAGGGTAAACATTATTTCTCTTTAAAGGAGTGAATTTGCGGTACGATTTGGACAAACCATTAAAAGTAATGGCTAACCCATTGTAATTGTCCTTGTGGACATAGTCCAAAATTACTTTACCCTAAATGAATTCAGAACTTGGTTATCTCACATGCTGCTACTAACTACAAGAGATTCTTTTAATGCCTTAAAGTCGCAATAGGATTTGCTGACTTAAATTTGAGGTCACCTTGTGAAGACCTTAAAGTCGTAATATGATTTGCTGATGGAAATGTAAGGTCACATTGTAGGTTTGACCGAAAAATGAAAAATCGAGATAAAATCACTAATAAAAGGCATTTTATGGATGAAAGTTGAATCTCATGTTTTATTATAGTAGGCACATTATTGGAATGTCACTACATGTGTAATTGTGCATAGAGATAAATGGTCATAAAACACTACTTAAAAGTTTTTGTGTTTGTAGTTGACCATGTAATTTCTATCATTGATGATGTTGCTCGTCGTGCATATGATAATTTGTTATATAATCATTGTGGCATGACTATAAACATTCAGAGAGCACACACATATTCACCATGTATTCGGTGTCATGGTGAAAAGGTATGTCGACAGGCTTAGGTTGGCTCACTCACACGAGTAACCGCCTCTGGTGCTTAGGTAGCGAGCAGAGATGAGACATTGTGTCCTTTAATGCTTATATAGCATAAAGAGTTGGTTGACACATAAATATGTTGCCTTAGCAAGGGCTAAGATGAGGTCTTTTATTTTTGTTAAGAGCATGCATGGATAGCCCACAATCCATGTAGCCTGTGATTAGTCAGATGCGAGACCTTAATTTGGCACCTGAGGTGGCGAGCAAATAGAGGACTCGAGTTAGGCGCTTGGATAGCGACTAGACTAAGATCTGTATGGTGTATTGAGTTTAGACATACGCTCTTTATTTTGAAAAGAGAACTCCACCGTATCATGTATTTTATACTACATGTGCTTATGCGACCGATAGTGGAGGTGAGCGGATCGATCCTTGCTTCCTCACCGTGTGAGTCCCATAGGTCATTGTTAATGACCTTATTTATGCTCTTTGTGACTTTTGACTATGTCACGAGGTTAAGGTTTTAGTGTTTGCTACCTTGGCATGTTACCTATGACCATGTATGATGCGGTCTAAAGGGGCATTGCTGGGAAAACAACTATACTGAAATTGACTGACATGAAGGCAAGGGGAAGACCATTTGGTAACACATTTATATTATGTTTTGTATTCACTGCCGACAAGTTATGTTGCTTCTTGGATGTTGCGACATAACTGTGGGTACATTATGTTTTTGTGGAGTTAAGCATTGCTCTGAGATATCAGACTCGAGAGGGATTAGAGATGCTTAATTCGATGTGACCAAATGAGTCGGGACATAACGAAACACTTATATGGATGTGCTATGCTGGTCCTTACAAAATTTGGTATAGTGCTCCCAACCTTTTATGCTAGTGTGCTTGGTGGTCGCACAGTCTATTTGCCAGTATGAACGCAATTGGAAGCAGATAGAGAGATGCGTGGCTGAGCCATGCCCACTATGTGCGAGTGGGAGATGTAGCATTTAGAGTGCCTATTAGTGGGCAGCTCAAGTGTTGTAACGTTTTGACCGTTACTCCACACCATTAACTTGCACTAAATGTGTAAGTTACAAAAAGCTTCTATATAATTAGCAGTGTGTGCAAATGAACAGATGCGGGTGTGTGCATAAAAGTGTTTGCAACATTGTGAGAATAGAAAAGCTATAAGACAAGAATCTCTATGTTTGATTTTCTGATTTAGTGAGACACTTAGACTGTGGATATATGAGTATTGCTCTAATAGTATGCTCTACCACTGAGAGAAGAAATACTGGAGAATCAAGAGCAAAAACACATGGAACAACTACGTCAGATCCTATATTCGGTCCATGAGAGGTACTGAATATAATTTGTTATTCCACTATTTTATTGTATTATATTTCTAATAGTCCCTTTTCCTTATGAGTAGAGCAACGGGTCACCAAATCTGCAAACTGCTATATCCACCAGGTTAGAGTCCACCTTAGCAACTACCGTAGCAGGATTATTGACATCTTCTGTGAAAAGTTTTGTCCTCAAACCGTTACTTAAATTCTCTCTATCATCCACTCTTTGCAAGCACGGCCGGTTTGAGCAGGCGGAAAACAAAACTTTCACTACAAACGGACAGGTTAAAAGCACAACGTACGATATAGTTTCCTTGGAGAATTGTAGAAAAATACAATGTTAAAGTTTGAAAAATATAGTTCATGAATTAGTCACATCAAATGTAGACAATTATATGCTACACATACGACGTACGACATATACAATTCAAAACAACGTGTTAGAAGTACAACCAAAATATATAATAAACTTACAAAATACCATGCAGTTTTTACTGCATCTATATCAAAATTCCTGCATTATATGATTAAAACATATATATATATATATATATATATATATATATAAGCAACATACTATATAATTTCGCTAACTATGCTCTAATTAACATTTGAACAAGTGCCACCTCAAAAAGATTGCCAATTAAGCACATTTACCCTTAATAAATAATCGTCATTACCAGCACGAACTTGCAAGCACACTACAATCAACTAAACGCTCAAAAACAATCCAAAAAATTTGATGACAAAAGAAAACTGAATAGCACTATCAAACACGATCCCAACACTAGAAGCAACAACAATTCGAACGTTAAAGTAATTACCTGCAGTAATTACAAAGGAACTGATTATCTTTCAAGCCAATGAAAACCAAGTAAACAAACTAGAACACAATCAAAATTAACGGAAAAAAGGAAATCTTGAAAAAAAGAAGAAGAAGAAGAAGAAATCTTTGATCTACCTTTCTCTAATATCAGAGTGAGCCATAGGCCAGCAATGGCCGGCCCATCAATGCACAAATGAGAGATGATATGTTTGAACAAACAGCCATTTTTTAATTAAAAAATTTGGTACCCGTACCATGCATTTCTCTTATATTAAACAATAAGGTACACAATTTCAATTAAAAGAAACTTGAAATTTATGCTATTGGCAAATGCTGCCGATAAATGTTTCACATTTTCAATATTTCTGATTTAACGACGCTAATTTACGTGATTTAATGGCGGCCAGGAAAAACACCGGCGAAGACCATTTATATTGACGCATATATCGGCGGTCGGAAAAATATGCGCCGGTAAAAGCCTACTATATATTTTTGGTCAATGTTGCATCTATAATTTGGTTTTTATTCATTGTTGGATGCTGTGGTCTCTTCACACGTGGATGCAGTCCGAAGCCTTACTAATTAATTCAGGGTTTGATCATGACAACCGAAAAAAAAAACGACTTGTAACAACTATTGATAGTTTGGTGACAAATGGAGAGAGAAAAAGAGAAGGTTTAATTGTTGTTTTCCTGGGAGAAAAACTGACAAAAGTTTCTTCAATAATATACTTGGATGATGTAAAGCTATTCATCAGACGACATATATATATATATATTTTATTTTCCTATATCACGGCAACTATATAAAACTTATTTAGCTTACCTTTTAAAATTAGCCGGCATTGCCTGCTGTCCAATGCACTACATTAGGGCGTCTGTCTTTAGGCATTTTCAACTTATTAACTCCAATATTTGATGAATAAAAAATATGGTCTGACTCTGACACCCCTTCAGACTTAGACAATAAAATTTAATGCATACAATGTGAATGACAAAAGGGGTAAAAGAAAAAGGACTGCATTTATTTATTTATTTGTGGCCAAGTGATAGCAAGAAACTGCAAGACTTCAGAGCAGACGACAAAGAACACCGGCGGAATATCCGATAGGCGAAGAACTCGGATTCCTCAGCCAACCCATTTGTGACAACTCATACATGATACAGCTGAGCTGGCCTCGTTGTTTCCTCCACCTCTACATTCCATACTGCCCATATTCTTCACTAATCCTACTCTTCCATCCATGGCTCACTCCTCCTTCGAAATTGACTACTCTCTTTCACGCCGCCACAACCGCGCCCCAGCCAGCTCACCTTCCACCTCTCATCACATGTCCCGTCATTATCCCACCCCTAGAAGAAACCGGAACCCATTTCCGCCCACGCCTTTTGCGTCGGACAATGACACGTCATGGCAAAGCGAGGTTTCGTGGCATTTTGAGCCCACTGGGTGGTGTGACAGCAACTTAAGCGCAGCTTTAACCCCATGGACTGCCAACACCCGCCCAGAGAGGAGTCCTATATTTCATCGCTCAGCCAATGACTATTATCTTTCACGAAAAACCGGGTTTCGGAGTCCGATTAATGATTTTTCTGGCTTTAGTCATGTCCCGGCCGCCGGGAGGCTTGAGCTCCAAAGCTACGTTGCTAGAGATAATGAGAGTTTTATTAATTCGGGTGAATATAGCAGCATTAACCCCCATGGGTTTTCAAAGTTGGAAGTCATTAAAGAGGGGATAGGTGGAAATGGTAGTGGCCCTTTGGCTAACAAAGATGAGCCTAATATTTTTGATTATGATCCTCTAAGAGATATTGAAGATCTTCATATTGGTTTGTCTCATGGTGATCATCATCATGGTCATGCGCTATCGCATAGTGATCATCATCATGGTCATGGCGTTTCACATATTGGACATGATCATCACCACAGTGAGCATTATTATAGTTATGGGCACCGTGGTCATGGAAATCATGACGTTGTTAGTGTTTCGGCCTATAATGACGGTGATCATGATTATGATGATGATGGCGATGAGGACGAGGAGGAGGAAGAAAGGGAGCCGGCAAAGTCAGTTGGGCTGTTTAGCTTGTTCAGGTATTCAACAAAGTGGGATATGGTTCTTGTGATCTTGGGTTGTTTAGGTGCTCTCATTAATGGAGGATCCCTTCCTTGTTATTCTTATCTTTTCGGAGAGTTTGTAAATAAGATTGCTTCAGAATCGACAGAGACTGACAAAACTCAGATGATGAAGGATGTAGGGCAGGTACACAACTCCTCTGTATAACTTTTCCCCCTATTACTATTAGGTTATGTTTAATTTTCGGTTGAAAAATGTACTTTTTGGCATTTGTCTCATACAAAAAATCAGCGACGACCATGTCCGGCAGCCGTGGAGAGTAAATTGCAAGAAGGAGAAGTTAAAACTTAAAAAATAATTCATGGAAAAAAAAAAAAAACCATTACGCACCTTAAAGGAGTTTTTATGATCATTCGAAAATGTTTTCGGTTTAGATCAAAATTTTCGGTCCCACTAAACACTTAAAAATAGAGAAAACATTTTTTACATCGGAACAAGTGGAGCCTTAGTTTAGAGTTAGAATGACCGGTACGGTACCATTAATCCTTTGTAGGCTTGTAGCCAAGTTCTGCCGTTCAACTTCAAAAGGGAGGTTTTCGAGTATTGAACTGTGGAAGAGAGAGGACTTTAAAAGCCAAGGGCAGCCGCATTCCCTTTGACTAAAAATCTATGAAAATAAAGGATAGATTAATGGTTCATGATGTAAAATTCTTAAATATTTTATTTGTTCTAAACCAAAAAGAATGTATTTTGACTAACTATGAAAATTCTTCTTTTTGGAATTTTTAATTCTCAGATATGTCTACTTATGACTGGATTAGCAGCAATTGTGATTGTTGGAGCATACATGGGTAAGAGGAAGATTAATACAGTATAAGCACCTACATTAATAGCTTTCTTTCCATTTCCTTTATATCTTTCTCAGAAGTAATACGACAGGGTTCTTCATATTTTTGGCAGAGATCACTTGCTGGAAACTGGTTGGGGAGCGGTCTGCTCTACGGATAAGAACAGAGTATTTAAGAGCAGTTCTACGACAGGATATTAGTTTTTTTGACACAGAAATAAGCACCGGTGATATTATGCATGGAATTTCAAGTGATGTTGCTCAAATACAAGAAGTGATGGGAGAGAAGGTTAAACTTCATTTTGTTTGTTTATTTATTTATTTAGTTATTTTCACATTCCTTTTCATTATAAATATTGCACCTTGGTTCAAAGAACTAGCTGATTTCATTAATTTATTGCAGATTCAAACTACTAATGGTGTATAGGAAGTCAATGTAGACACATTTTTTTAAAAAAATTTTAGTAATGTGAAATTATGTACACAGTTTGATTCAGTAACTTTAAATCCTAACTATGTATTACATAGTTATACTTTCATTTGAAATAGAGGGAATCATTGCTCATGGTAACTCTGTCATAAAGACAGAAGCATTAACACATTTTAAACTTTTCTCTCTCTCATCTAAGAGCAGATGCCACACTTCATTCACCATATATTTACCTTCATCTGCGGCTATGCTGTTGGGTTTTTGAGGTCGTGGAAAGTATCTCTGGTAGTCTTCTCAGTCATCCCAGTGACAATGTTCTGTGGTATTGCTTACAAAGCTGTTTATGTCGGTCTAGCGGCAAAAGAAGACGTAAGTAGAAAAGAGAATACATGGACTAAACAATCTTCATTTTGTCTAATGTCTTAGCATTTTGCTCATCCATTTTTGGGGGTTTTATTTCAGCTTACGTATCGGAGTGCTGGTCGAGTGGCAGAGCAAGCCATCGGTTCAATTAGAACAGTATTTTCATTCGTTGCAGAAGATCATTTGGCAGCAAGATATGCTGCATTATTGGAAAAATCAGTGCCTTTGGGGGCAAGGATGAGGTTTGCTAAGGGTGCAGGAATAGGAGTTATCTATTTGGTTACGTATTCAACATGGGCATTGGCTTTCTGGTATGGAGCTATATTGGTTGCCAAGAAAGAGATCTCTGGGGGTGCTGCCATTGCTTGTTTCTTTGGTGTCAATCTTGGGGGAAGGTACTAAGCTTGTCATCGACTCTATCAAGGAGTTGCTGAGAATCACACATACTAAGCCATTAAATGAAAATTTTAGTCTTTCAGTTTTCACGTGTCTTTTTTTATATTATCTTTCACATAGCATGATAAATAAAACGCGTAAAAAAAAAAAATCCAAAAAGATTCTTGAGAAGGCACCAAATCCTCCACGATGTTCTTACTTCTTAGTACTCGACAAGAAATAAACATGTCGTCTACATTTTTACAGGGGCTTGGCATTGGCACTATCATTCTTTGCTCAATTTGCACAAGGCACTGTGGCAGCGAGCCGGGTGTTTGAAATTATAGACAGAGTTCCAGAGATAGATCCCTACAGCCTTGTGGGGAGGGCACTCCCGACTGTTCGTGGAAAGATTGAGTTCAAAGGTGTTACTTTCGCATATCCATCTCGTCCCACTGATCAAGTTCTCCATTCTCTTAATCTACTAATTCCATCTTATAAGACTCTCGCATTAGTTGGTGCCAGTGGAGGTGGCAAATCCACCATATTTGCTCTTATAGAGAGGTTCTACGATCCCATCAAAGGTAAGCTTACCAATATCTTATGGAAGAATGTTGATATATATGAGTGTCACTCATTGTCAAAAACATTTTGGCAGGAACAATCACTTTGGATGATCATGATTTGAGGACACTGCAAGTCAAGTGGCTAAGAGGTCAGATAGGTATGGTGGGTCAAGAGCCAGTTCTTTTGCCACAACCATACTAGAAAATGTGATGATGGGGAACGAGAAAGCGACCAAGAAAGAGGCCATTTCTGCTTGCATTGCAGCCAATGCTCACAGCTTCATCACTGGCCTCCCACTAGGCTATGATACTCAGGTAAAATTACACATGATTAAGAACATATAATTCACAAATATTCATATATAAACACTTATAAAGCCTCTGTGCCAATCAATGCATGAATTGTATACACAAACACATAGCTCATAAACATATTTTTGGACAGGTTGGTGACAGGGGGACAAAACTTTCAGGTGGTCAGAAACAGAGAATTTCATTGGCTCGAGCCATGGTCAAAGATCCTAGAATCCTCCTCTTAGATGAACCTACTAGTGCACTAGATCCTGAGTCTGAGTCTATAGTCCAAGAAGCGATTGACAAGATTTCGTCTGGCCGAACCACAATAATCATTGCTCACAGGCTAGCAACAGTGAGAAATGCTCACGCCATTGCATTTCTCGACTGTGGCTCTGTTGTTGAGGTTGGCAACCATCGTCAGCTAATGGAAAATGCCGGGGCCTATTATAACCTTGTCAAGCTTGCTGTTGACGCAGGTTCAAAACCCTTCTCACAACAAAACCATAGTCCAAAAGGCGACGAGATTTGTATGTATGAGCAATCAGTTTATGATGTATCGAGATCAAAGTACTTGAAGTCTATGCAAAAGGAAGAGCAAAAAGAGATGGAAGAAGAACAAGAAACTAAGCTAAGAAAATCTGAACTTTCAGAAGTTTGGAACTTACAGAGACCAGAAATTGCGATGCTAGTATTAGGATTTCTGTTGGGTATTCTGGTAGGCGCAATTCTCTCTTCTTTTCCTTTAATTCTTGGGAGTGCCCTCGAAATCTACTTCGGTGACTCGTCAAAGATTGAAAAAAAAGTTGGTCACCTTTGTTTGGGAGTTGTGGGGCTTGATTTTGGGTCTATAGTCTTCATGACAGGACAACAAGGTTTGTGTGGGTGGGCTGGAGCAAAGCTCACAATGAGGGTGAGATACCTCTTATTTCAATCTATATTGAAGCAAGAACCAGGTTGGTTTGATTTAGCAGAAAATTCGACTGGAATACTTGTCTCAAGGCTCTCAATTGATTGTGTTAGTTTTCGTGCAGTCCTTGGAGATCGATTATCAGTCTTATTGATGGGTTTGAGTTCAGCTGCAGTTGGACTTGGCGTGTCGTTTTACCTCGAATGGCGACTAACCCTTTTGGCTACGGCTCTTACTCCTTTCACCCTCGGTGCAAGCTACTTGAGTTTGATGATAAGTATTGGACCAAGACTTAATAACAACTCCTATGTCAAAGCTAGTAATATTGCTTCTGGTGCAGTTTCAAACTTTAGAACAGTCACAACATTTTCTGCTCAAGAACAATTAGTTAAGTCATTCGTCCAAGCTTTATCAGAGCCTAAGAGAAAATCTGAGAGAAGGTCACAAATTCTAGGTCTAGCACTTGGCTTCTCTCAAGGTGCCATGTATGGAGCATATACCTTAGTTCTTTGGTTTGGCGCATTCCTTGTAAAAAAAATATAACAAGCTTTGGGGAGGTATATAAGATATTTCTCATTCTTGTTTTGAGCTCATTTTCTGTTGGACAATTAGCTGGTCTAGCCCCAGAGACTTCATTAACTGCAGCAGCAATTCCAGCAGTTCTCGACATCATTGATCGCAGGCCATTGATTGGTAAGGATAAAAAAAAAGGTAGAAAGATTGAACGGTCAAAGCCGTTGGATATTGAGTTTGAAAGGGTGACATTTGCATACCCATCTAGGCCTGAGGTGATTGTTTTGAGTGATTTCTGCTTAAAGATCAAAGGTGGAAGCATGGTGGCTTTGGTGGGGGGAAGTGGGTCAGGAAAATCGACGGTGATATGGTTGATGCAAAGGTTTTATGATCCAATTCAAGGGAAGGTAATGTTGGGAGGAGTTGATTTGAGGGAAATTGATGTCAAGTGGTTGAGAAGGCAAACAGCTTTGGTGGGTCAAGAGCCTACACTCTTTGTTGGGAGTATAAGAGAAAATATTGCATTTGGGGACAAAAATGCTTCATGGGCTGAGATTGAAGAGGCTGCAAAGGAAGCGTACATTCACAAGTTCATTAGTGGCCTCCCTCAAGGCTATGAAACTCAGGTTTGGTCTAAATATTGGGATTATAAACCTTTAATATAATTAAAGAGTTGTCGTAGCATCTAATTGCACATACTTTTAAAGGGTTAATCTATAACGACCAGGAAAAATACTAATCACATCTGTGCTATCATCCCAAAAAGATTAGTTAATTTAGAGCTTCCTTAAAATCACTTATAAAGTTCAGTTTCACCTAGTAAGCAATGTGGTACTTAAAACCCATGAGTCATGAGTGTCTTTATAAACCATATACTCTATTTGGGCTACTATTAGTATCACATGGCATTTTACTAGATAGCTCTGATACTATTTGTAATAATCTAGAAAAAGCATTAGCCACATCTATCATTTAGAAAATTCTACCATACTAACCATTCTCTAATTTCTACATTTTTTTCTTGTCTTTGAATCTTTTACTCCTACAGGTTGGCGAGAGCGGGGCGCAGCTTTCGGGTGGTCAAAAACAAAGGATTGCAATAGCAAGGGCTATACTAAAGAAATCAAGGCTGCTACTACTAGATGAAGCAAGCAGTGCATTGGACTTGGAATCAGAGAAGCATGTCCAAGATGCACTAAGGAAGGTTGCAAAGCGAGCCACCATAATCGTAGTGGCCCACCGCCTTTCAACGATCAAAGAGGCGAACATGATTGCTGTTGTGAGAGATGGTGTAGTCGTGGAGTATGGGAGCCATGATACACTCATGAATTCCAATCATAACGGTGTGTATGCTAGCTTGGTTCGTTCAGAAACTGAAGCTAATGCATTTTCTTGAGCCATATATTTTAATCTTATATTATTCTTATCAAGTTTGCTCCAAAGGAATTTGCTAGTTTGTATGCAAAGAAATAGAGCCAACTTTAGCTTCATTCTGTAATTTTATCGATTGTGATTGAATCATTGATACTCAATATACACCCATCAAATGAAGTCTTTGATAACCAAAAAGTGAGCATCGGTTCAAGAGAGGCAAAGAAAAAAAACTGGAGCAAGGAATGAATATAGACGACGTAGATCCACCGCTTAACGGGGCCTGTGTATAACACCTGGATTTTTAACATTTAAGGTAAAATCAACCCGATTAGGATAAATGAAGCCCAAGCAAGGAAATTCGAACTCGTAAAGGCCATGAAATGAGTTAAACACCTGATAAAGGATATTTGGCTTCGAACCCCTTTAAGGCAGTATCATTTTGTATACCTATCACTGTAAGGCAAACCTCAAATCCATGCAAAGCACCCCTTCTGCACCGATCAGGTAAGACTCCGGCTTCGTCGGCGAACATAGCCTTAAAAAATTATTTGCACCCAAGAAAATTCAAACATTAGACCTGATGGAGATGCCACCAAGATCAAAGCTCTTCCCTTTACAAACGGTGGATCTTTCCCTCTAGTAACTGTTGAATTCAAGCATCCAAGACGACTACTTGAGGTATCTCTCTCTCGTCAATGTATCCTTCTCCCCTTTGGAATTTATCTTTCTTTTTTCCATTCACTCTCTTTGGTTCTCTTCCATCGGGTTACCATTTTGATTTTTTGAGGAATGTTGGTGATGGGTAATTATGTCTTGATGCTGATTAATGAAGTGGCAAATTGTATGATTAATTGTAGAACTTGGAGGGGGAATCTTGTGTGTGTTTGAATATTGAAAACAAATTGATATTTCTTTACATGACCATTAAAAGATCAAGACAGATCTTTAGCAAATTGTAGGAATTGTGGTGGAAAACCTAAAAACCCCTTTTGCATGTCTCAAATTCGGGTTTGAGTGTGGGTGTAAGTTGATTGCAATTTATAGGTGAGAACTGATAAGGTTAATTTCATTTGATGAATACCCCATACATTTTATGTTGCAAATTTCGTTTCAAACTCCTATCTCAACTCATGTATGATGTTCTCACTATGACTATGGGCATAGTCAGTGAGTGGGTGTCGATTTGGACTCAAAATTTTGAGATTATACAAGTACCCGAATGCCTGAGATTGCAAGATTACCTAAATATTTAATGTTTAGTTATTATTAAATGTTTGAGTTCTTTGTTATAGATAATGTCCTAAAACTCAATTTGTTTTGTGTGACATTTTCATTTAATAATAAAATTGTTTATTTTGTAATATAAATTAGAACATTGGGCATATTCTTAGGACCTTATATATGTGTGTGTGTGACATTCATGCATATGTAGTCTTTAAGTTACATTAAATATGGTTTAGGTGTGTTCATGATATTATCACACATAAGATCTAAACCATAATACCTTGTAACTTATAAACTTTAATTCAAAGTCAATGATGAGATTGTGCATTCTATCTGATAAGACTATAGCATATCAATCATGATGATCTATCTTGATCATGGAAGTAGAGACTTCTGACTGATATGTTAGTGTGGTTAGAATACACTGAATTGAATCACGTGAATTGTTATTCTATAAACTACTGTCGGTTAAATAACTTGAACTCACAATTATTTATAGCATTGTCTTTTAATCCT
Source organism: Betula pendula (assembly GCA_900184695.1). Classification (NCBI taxonomy): domain Eukaryota; kingdom Viridiplantae; phylum Streptophyta; class Magnoliopsida; order Fagales; family Betulaceae; genus Betula; species Betula pendula. The sequence continues at coordinate 977,782 of FXXK01000046.1, read as the reverse complement.
GAGAGAAATGTAAAGTGTAAGTCACTTTGATACATTTAGGAGTGGGATCTTGTACAGTCAAAATCCCGGTGTGTTAGGTGATCACATGTAGCATTATGAGAACACTACTCCTCAAGATAAAATCCATAATCACTTTGATTGAAATAAAAAAGAAGTGAAATATCCCATTGAGATAAATTTAATGGGAATTCATTATTCTAAAACTCGGCCTTATGTATTTTAGTAAAAAGTTACTAAAACTAAATGTATTCAATAAAATATGATTTCAAGAGTATAAGAATAATCAAGAGATTAACTCAGAGACTCAAGGATTAAGAGATAATGAAATAAAGTTACGCTAAATTTATTTTTGACTTTTTAATTCCACTATGGATATTAAATGGAGGGGTCAAATGTAATTAGAAGAAGTCAAGGAAGCTATTTATTAATCAAAATAGAGAGCAACTTCTATATGGTCATGGCACAAACCATGCACTTTGTGCCCACCAATAAACCATTGACACATAAGCATATCACACCAAATCAAATAAGCACGAAAGCACCCTATTAAATCTTTTCTTCAACATATCACAAAACATCAAAACCCATTCTCTTTCCCATTCAGCCCTGACCCACCGCCCATCCCACAGCAGCAGTGCCACTGTTGTTGGTGGCACACAGCCTGCTCAGTGCAAGCCAAGCCCCACACTTGCACCACTGTGCACTGCGCAGACACACGGCCGATCAGGCTGGCATAGCTGCTGGCCAGATTTGGCTGTAGCGCGCAGCCAGACTAGGCTGTAGAGCGCGGCCAAACCAGGCCCCAGCGCGCCACAAGAGCAGACCACAGCAGGCCATAGCGCACAGCCAGATCTGGCCGCTGCTATTGGGTGGCGATGATGGCTCCCTCTCGTGGCCGCCACGTTTCCTAGCGGGAGTGAGGCTTAGGCGGCTTGGCAGCTTCCGGCTTCATGCAGTGGAGAGAGAGGGAACTTTTTTCCGTTGATGAGGGATTGAGGAGGGAAGATCTGCTGTTTTGGTAGCATTTAGTTTTTTTGTTCCAAGCTAACGTGTCACTCTCTCATTGGTGGGCACAAAGGGCATGGTTTGTGCCATGACCGTATGAAGTTATTCTCATCAAAATAAATACGTTTTTAATGGAATAAGTAATTAATGGTAACCTAAAACAAGTCATGAGATAATAAGTGTTCTAGTCTGATTGGAGTTGGTTTTATTTTCACTTTAAGTCTCTCATCAAGCTGATAATTATCTTTAAGGTTTTACCTAATTGCACAAGGAGGAATACTCCTAATAGGCGTGTGAATGGGTGTTAAAGTAAGACTTGGTTTCCAAGTCCTACCCTAGCTATGATTCACATGTCTATTTAAATGAGCCTCGTATATGAGAACCCACACTCATTGATTACAAAATCAGAATTGGGGAGATGTAACGCCCCAGAAAATTTAATTAACTTGTAATTAAATTTGTAATTCGTCTCCTAGCCTTAATTGCTCAGATTAAGACTCAGGGATACCTTCATCCTCTTGGGAAAAGAATGTGTAAAACATTGGCTTGGGTATCACCATGTACGCTGGGTTAAGTCAATTAACTTGACTAACCCGTTGTAACGTATCTATTGGGTATCCAAATCAGCTCACTGACAATTGACTGAATCCACTACTTAACCATTTATCAGAGTAAACAACGGAAAAATTGATATGAAATAAATAAACGAATAATCATTATATCAGCAGTTCTATCATTAATAAATAGGGACACAGAGCCTTACAACTATAAAATCAAACTTGAGAATATGAATTGCCGTCTTAGCACCTTAATCCCAGCGAGACATCCCATAGTGGTCAAATCCTTGAGGGTCGTAAAATACTGAGGTATTTTACAAGGGAAAGAAAATAACTGAATAAGTCTATTGACTTAGTAAGTATGATAATATGAAATTATTTACAAATAGGCTTCCAAAGAAATTGTAAATTTAGCATGACGCTTTCATAAATCGAGTATTTGACTCCCTTTACTGTGCCATAGAAAAGTATGGAGTTTGTTTTAGAGAAGTGGCATAGTCTCGGCAATTTAATACTTAGGTTTTAATGCAAGAAATATGTTGTATATATAATATAAATTAAGTCGTATGTTAACGATATAATCTACCTGAGACATTACTCTATCTTAGCAGGGTTTGTACGTTCTTGAAAGAACATCTGGTACAATGTTGATACCTCAAACATTGCACAAACATACCATCTTGTACTAACAGTCCGACCTTGGGTGGCCCACATTAACTAGCAAAGTCGTAACAGTGACCCCACTCGAAGAATGGTGCACTAGTCACAAAACTTTAACCATTGGATCCAAGGCCCTCATTATTCATAAAACATTTGACCATAAAATTAACTTGTATTAATAGTAAGCCTATGGCCATCCCACCACACGTATCGGTGGACCAAGACATACTATGAAAGAATTGTTTCATTTATTTCAAAAATAAGGATATATAAGCAAGTAACCTTTTGGAAGCATTAGAGATTATGTTATAAAAATCTGTAAATTTGATCATAAAGGAAAATGTACTCAGTCATCTGACATATTGCACATTTAACTATGGTAGTTTCATACTCAGTTGTTTACTTACCTCGAATGCTCATCCGATTCTCAGACATTTTGTAATCCTGTTACTGCGAAATAACCCAACAATATGCTAAGAATGATGTAATCTATTAACCATAAAACATGTGTGCTAATTTCTCTCCAAAAACCCTAATTATGCATTTCTAGTCACCGTCGAACATTTGACCAAGAACAGTGAAATGTTCAATTATGGCCAGAATGTTAAAATGTTGTTAAAAACTACCCAAAACTTAACCATGACTATTCCTATGTCTAACAAAGTTCCACTCATTATAGTAAACACGTCTTTAGGAGTAAAACACAAGGTTATGCATTTAATAAAACTATTTGGCGATTTAACACATACAAGGTTTTTAAATCCTCATTTATACTTTAAAACATCAACACATGTTTATCAAAAATGTAAACATTGAATTACAATACAAAGGAATGAGTGGATTTTCGAAGGTTATCTTTGGAAAGGATAATCTTCTTCAAAGATTGGCTTCCTTCTTTGAATTTCTCTCTCACTCTTTTAAAACTGGAGTTCTGGAGGATTTTTGGGCGGATTGGAGAGTTTTCTAAAGGGAAGGGGTGCCATTTTTAAGGGGACGGGGCGAGCTGCTAGTCCCTTACATAAAAATATTTTTTTTAGACATCATCAAACGTTTGATGTACTATTACCCAACGGTCCTAGATTTTTTCATTGAACGTTTAATGGTGGAGGATCGAACATTTGATGGTTGTCATTTCTTAAAAAATATAATATTTGATAGTTTATAAAATTAGTTGGTGTTTTTACTTAAAACATTTGTTAAATATTTTAAGAAATTATTTTAAATATTTATGGGTATTACAGAAGATCTTAGAGGTCTTGAGAGCAAACCCTAGTATCCAAACACCATCTGAAAACCGTTCTTGAAGTTCCACTCACCAAGGTATGCGATTTCTTCAAGAATATATATGTTGTTTTTATGTTTTGAAAAAAAAAAAAAAAAAAATTGGTGCTATATTCATCATGGAGCACGACCCTAGGAAAATTTTCGTTGTTTTTATGTAATTAGTTAACATATATGTTCTTAACATTATTATTTGACTGATTATATTCTCCAAAAATTTTCCTTGAAGACTCATGCATTATGTGGGTGGACCAAAATGATGTGGTTATCGAAACTTATGCTTGTTATGTGATTGATTGTTGGTGTAAGATTTAAGCTAGACTAAGTAAATGGGTTTTTCTTTGTAATACTAGGGAAAAAATAATAAACAACAGAAAGTATAAGATTTAAAAATAAAGGTAAATTCAAACTTAGAGCACCGTTAATCAAAGTACAAATTAATATAGGTTAACCCTGGGTATTGGGATAGGATAAGGATCAAAGACTGGAAGTTTGGACTTATAATAATTCAGGAATTTGGTGTCTCGTCCGAACATGTGAAGTGCACTCTCCAGACGAGAGAGTGTCAACCATTGTTCGAATTGATTTAGTGATGCATCCGAACGTAGATGAACAGTCAGGATCATTGTGCACTCGCAAATTTGACGAATCAGATGGGTAATTAATAAAAAATATTAGTTTTGGTCCGAACGGGGAAGATTGTTCGTTTGGAAGAGACTGGATCACCTCGTGTCGATCAATGGTTGGAGCAACACGACGTTGATGGAAGATGAATTAAATGCTTCAGATGTCCTTTGGTTTGGACGGCCCTAATAACCCATCCAGACGAGCTCGTGTAATCAGCGTGAAGTTGCTTATTTAAACAAACTTGGTTGGAAGGAAAAACACTTAGTTTTGCCTTCCATCCATTCCATGCAAGAGAGAAGTGAGGGGAGAGTGTTGAGAAGGGAGATTTGAGTGTGTGTGAGAGAGAAAGCTTGCATTCTTGAAGGATTTATGGAGCAAGAGTGGGTGTTGGAGGCTTAAAGGTAGAGGAAAAACCACCAAGGTAAGCATTTTTCCTACCCCTCTCTTTCATACTCATTTTTTTGGTACTGTAAGTAGTTAGTTCGTTAGTAAATGTTGATTGTTGTAGAATGTTCGAAAAAGGTTAGAAGTGAGTTTTAGAAAAATGAAGGAAAACTAGTTTTTCTTAGAAAAATGGATGATTTTTACATATGAATGTTCGAGTATTTTGTGTGCATGTAATGGAGTTCAAATGGTGTGTTGTGAAAAGAAATTTTGGAAGGATGAGAATCACATTGTGGTGTGATTTTTGGGTGTTTGTGCAATTTTTGCACTTTGGCGTCAATGCGATTGTAGTCCCATCCGAACAAGCATATGAAAGTAATAAAAATAAGGGAGAACCTGAGGCAATTGTTTGGTACCAATTCGGATGAGGCCTTAAATAGGGGAGATTTGAGAGACTTGTTCGATGAATGTCCGAACCTCGTTCGTACATAATGAGTCATTCGGTTCCTCATTCGCTGTCTATTTGAACAAGTTTCAGACATATAGGCTCAGTTAGTAACTCGTTTGGTAACTGTCTGGATGAGTTTTAGACATAATGACTCGCTCGATGTTCCGTTCGGATCTTGTCTAGACGAGCATGTCCCAAATTGGAAACTAGGGTTTCCAGTAGGAGTTAGGAGACTGACCAAAGTCCAAATGGGTAATTTTTTTTTTCCTTTTAATGGTGGTAGGTGTTTGGAAACTATCTGGTAGGGCTCTTTTGATGGGTAAGCTTGGTGATAATAGCTTAAAAGTGCCTATTTTCTCTATTAAAATAAGTATTACCATACCTTGTTTTATTCTAATTCTTGCATTTTATAATTAATTTTAGAATAGTGTTTAATTAGTAATCTTAAGTTTAAATAAAACATTAATGCAAGTAATTATATTTTTGTAGGAATTGGAAAAGAAAAAAAGACCAAAGCCAAGCCAAGCCAAGCCAATAAAAGAAAGGAAATAGCAAGTTGGAATTCTTATCATACAATGAGAATTGTCACGTGAAGCCAGGTCAAAGGAAGAAAGAAAAGCAATAGGTGGACCATGAGAGAGAAATCCAAACCAAACAAGGATAGCTTATGGACGTGGAGATCAACTAGAAGAAGGAATTGGTTTACTCCTTTTTTTTTGGTTACAAAGCTAGAAAGACTAAACAAGCCTAGTGCAAAGAAAAATTACATAAAGGGGGTCATTCCTACTAAGGAAAAGAGCATAAAGAGGGGGGGGGGAGATGGGAATGCGGTCAGAAAAATATCTAGCTGCGGCCTAATGTGCCACAGAGTGAGCACAGAAGTTTGCAATTCTATTGATTTTTCGAGCTGTCCACAAAAAGTTAGCTATAATGGTATCAATAATGTTGTTGATACAAGAGGAGATACGCCAATCTTGAGATAAATCAGGTTTGTTCAAGGCATCAATGACTATCTTTGAGTCACCTTCAATGCTAATTTTATCTAGCTTGAGAGATGATGCTAGAGAGAAAGCCAATCGGGCTACGATAGCTTCACAAAGATTTGGATTAGAGGGTGGACTAGATTCAGCCACCATTTGGATAATGTGACCAAGATGATTGCGGCAGACAGCACCTTGTGTAGAATGGGAATTCCGAGTTGCTGTATCAAAATTAATCTTCAACCATGAGGTCGAAGGAGGCTTCCATTTCTCAACTAACAAGGGAACTTGATACCAAGCATGAAAATGCTCAGAAGCAATCTTATTAATATTATTAGAGATAACAAGGGCATCAAAAATAATATTCTCATGATAAGACCGATTCCTATAGAACCATAGGAGATCACACAGGATTGCTGCAAAAATCTGAAACTTATGAATATCTGTTTGGTGAAGACTAAGGAATAACCTGGAGAGATAATTAACTTAATCCAATCCATCATATTTGGAAAGTTGAGGGGCATCAAATTAAGAGGCCATAGAGAGTTACGCCATACAACTTGAGCTATATCATAATTAAAGAAAAAATGTTGTAAGGAATCTACAGCAACTTTACATAAGGGACATAAACCCAAATTTTGGAGTGAAGGGATAGCCTTTAACCGATCCATGGTAGACAGAATATTCCATGCAATCTTTCAAAGAAAAAGCTTTAACCTGTCATTAAGCATAAGCTTCCAAAGATCTTTCCAGAAGGAAGATTAGATAAATGTAGGCTTTGGGAGTTGGGAATGAATAATTGACAGATAAGCAGAATTTGTGGTGAATTTACCCGTACTTGTAGGAGTCCAAATATAACCAGGCCTATGATCCTTGGATATTTTCGTAGCCAAAATTTCCCTTGCCGAGTATTCATCAAAAAGAGAATGAACAGTAGAGGCTCTCCATGTCAAAGTATCAGAATTAATTAAATATGTAATGAGAAGTGGAGTCTGAAGTAGATTGTTGGCAAATTTTGGTTGAGGCTTAAAACTGGGAAGGGTGGGAACCCAAGAAGAAGTCCAAATTAAGAAGTGGAAAAGCTTTGAGACTGTCAAACAAGCTTTGGAAGAGAGTAAATGTTTACTTTAGAGAATACCTTTCCAAATCATAGATGCATTTGTAGAACTAGATGTAGAAAAGAAATCACCATACTTGATATATTTAGTACAGAGTTGCTGAGCCCAAAGACAATCATGACCAGAGATAAACTTCCATCCAAGTTTAGCAATAAGAGCTAGATTTGTAGCCTTCATAGAACGGAAACCCAGCCCACCTAGATTTCTGGGAATACACATAGAAATCCATGATTTAAGAGAAAGATTTCTGACTTTGTCCTTTGGAAAACCCCACAAAAAATCTTTAAACAATTTGTCCAAGTATTGCAGATGAGATCTAGTAGAAGGAAAGTACTCATAGAGTATGCAGGTATAGCTGAGGCAGTTGCTTTGATAAGTATAGTCCTACCTACTTAAGACATAGTTTTTGCTCCAGCCATCTATTCTCTTTATAAACTTGTCCAAGATTGGCTAAAAAAGCGTCTTTTTTTTACTTCCCAATAATAAGAAGTAGACCCAAATAATGAGCTGAAAATGTTTGCTTGTAAGGAATGATACCAGTAATACTATTTCTTGAAAAGACAGAGGTATTCTTGTTGAAAATAATTGTAGATTTGGAAATATTCACTGCTTGTCCAAACCAAAGACAGTATTTATCCATGCTGCCCTTAATAACAAAAGCTTTTGAGGAGGTGGACTTTGCAAATATACGAAGATCATCAGCAAACAGAAGATGCGTAATAGGAGAGCTATTTCTAGAAATAGAAATTCCTTGCAATAAGCCCATGGATTTTTGCTTGATTAAAATCCTTGATAATGCTTCTAAACTAAGGATGAACAGAAAAGGGACAAAGGATCACCCTGGCAAATACCACACTTGGGGGAAAAATGTCCAAAAGGACTGCCATTTATCAAGATACTGAAAGATGGAGAAGTAATACAAATTCTGATCCAATTTATCCAAGTAGAACTAAACCCTAATTTACTCAGGATAGAAAAAAGGAAAGACCATTCCATACGATCAAAAGCTTTTTTCATATCAATCTTCATAGCCATAAGACCACCTCTTCCTTTTTTTATTTTTCAGCGAATGAAGCAGTTCATGTGCCAAGATAGAATTATCTTGGATATTCCTGGAAGGAACAAAAGTAGATTGATAAGGGGAAATAAAATGATGAAGAAGATTTTTGAACCTATTAGCAAGGATCTTTGAAATAATCTTGTAGATAATATTGTAGAGGCTGATGGGTCTAAAATGACTGACTGAGACCGCACCAAGTTGCTTTGGAACAAGGGCAATGAAAGTATGGTTATGCTCCTTCAAAAGATGATTCTTTTTGAAGAAATCCCAAATACACTTTAACACTACATCTTGATGACATCGCAGTATTTCTTGTAGAATAAAGCAATGAAACCATCAGAACTAGTAGATTTGGTAGACCCAATACTGGATAAAGTATCAAAGATTTCTTGCTCAGAGGGGGTAGAACAAATAGAGGTATTCTCATCCGAAGATATGCAATTATCAAACAAATGCAATAGATCATCAATTGTGGACAGCTGTGAAGAGGAGAATAAATAATGAAAATGGGAAGTAAAGCAGCCCCCAATAGCATTCCTATCAGAAATCCAATCTCCAGAAGATGTCTTTAAAAAATCAATAGAGTTCCGTCTTCTCCGAATCAAAGTAGAAACATGAAAGAAATGAGTGTTAAGATCTCTACATGTAATCCAGGTCTCATGAGACTTACTTCTCCAAAGGATGGACTCTTGAAGAAGAAGATTATTAAGATCAAACTTAAGAGAAAGCTCCAAGTGCCTAGATTGATCTGAAGGAGGAAGTTGCTGGACAGTATTAAGCTGGCTAGAGAGGAGAGCAATCTTAGATTGAATATGACCAAAAGACGACTTATTCCAAGACTTAAGGGCCACCTTGGTAACTTTTAATTTCTTAGAAAGACTAAAGGCTGGAGATCCATCAACGTAGGGAAACCAGGTAAAGGAAATAACATCCTTACAAGAAGGATCATTTGTCCAAAATTCTTCAAATCTAAAAGGACGAGATAAAAAAATAGATGGGGTGGCAGTATCTAGGATGATAGGATTATGGTCAGAGGAATATGAGGGAAGGTGGCGAATAGAATAAGAGGGAAAGAGCTTAATCCAATCAGGGGATGCAAAACAATTGGTCTAGTCTTTCCTTAATAAGCCAATCACCATTTCTATTGTTAGACCACGTGAAGGGATTACCAGTAAAGCCTAAATCAATCAAGCCATGGTGGTTTATAAATTCCCAAAAAGGGTCACAAGAAGAGCATGCAAAAGGCCTACCACCGATTTTCTTAGATTGATCAAGAATTTTGTTAAAATCACCAATACATAACCAAGGTGCAGAATAATTATCACCCACAGCAGATAAAGAATCCCAAAAATAGCCATCATACTTTCTATACGGGGGACCATAGATGCAAGATAAAATCCAAGGAGAATTAGGGGGATCAAAATAACACTAAGCACTTATTTTATTTACATCAGTAAGGAAACACTCCAAATCCACACCATGGCGCCATGCCAACAAAAGCCCACCTTTGGTACCAGACCGGGGGGGGGGGGGGCATGACCCATAAAAAAGAAACCCATATTGTTCATAATTATACAAGTGACAGAAGGTTGGGTTTTTGTTTCAGTGAGGAAGATAACATCAGGAGCGAGCTTTCTTACTTTGACCTTTAGACTACGAACTGCAGAGGCATAGGTCAGCCCTCTACAATTCCAAGATAGTATTTTAATTGTTGGGGAGGTGGTCGAGAATGGCACACCTCCTTTTTCGCGGTTGGGTCCGGGATCACAGTATCTGGATTAGTCAAAATCGCTGGATTGGATGCAGTCTCTTGATCAATCACAGTTGCTAGAACAGTCATAGTCTCTGAAATGGATAAGGTATTTGGGCTGAGCACAGCATCTTGATTCTTCACAATATAGATAGCAGGTATGAACAACGGTCGTCCTCGTGGTGCTCTCACAAACCGACGAGAAATAACAGGAGAAACTGCCATTAAATCCTGGGTAGAGGAGACGGCTTGTCTGGGAAGAGCGGAGAAAATTGCTTTCTTAATTGAATCATCATAAGTGATAGGCTGCACAAACTGATTAGAAGGTTCAGCCAACAATCGAGTCACAGTGAAGATATTAGGCTCTGCCAGCATTCTCTTTTCAAGGCTTAATGGAGGCAGAGAACTCTTCAAAGCATTGAGAGATACAGCAGCCAAATTCATCTGGTAGGAAGAATCCATGGAAGGATGCCTCAATTTCCTTTGTTTTAACAGAAATGCTAGTGGGGCATTGTCCTCCATGAAGATTACCCTCTTCCTTGAGTTAATCTCAGTTTGAATATCTGGAGAGAGGGGAAAGGATGGGGCAGGCGGAAGAGAGGAGGAGAAGATGGGAAGAGGAGGGGAGGAAGGTTGATTGACAGCAGGGGAAGGCTGGCGAGCGAAAGGGTGAAAACGAGTAAGGCTTGGGGGTTGATAGGCCTTTTTCCTTATGCAATGGGCTGAATGGTTTAAGGGCTGCTTTTGGATGATGGTCTGGATGTATATGATAGAGTGGCGGAGGATTAAGCTGGGAAGGGGTGGGGGGTTGAATCCGAGCCAGTGAGATGGGTCAGTCCACTGAGAGAGGAAATCAATGAATTGGGCTGGATGACTAGGATTAGAGGGATCCAGAGCTTGGGCTTTTTGAGCAATTAGGGAGCCCATTGGATTTGGTTTGTCATTATCCTGATAAGTGTGATCTTTGGCATTTAAGAAGGGATATTTTACAGTTGGGTTAGGAGAATTGTCAGAAAAGATCAGGGATTTACCTTTATCTGAAGAGGTAAATTTAGATGTCTTCTAGGAGAGGGCTGGACGCGCACTTGGAGACACGCTTGAATGTGAGCCACCAATTCTCAGTTGGGGTTGCAAACGTGCTATATGTTCAACATCCAAAGGTTCTGTGTAATTGTAACGAAACGTGGAGGAAAGCGAGACTGCTGGAACAGCCAAGCTGGAGTGAGCAAGCCAAGTAGCAAGTTGGAGATGAGTTGACTCAGCCATGAAATTTGCAGACCCCACAGGAGAAGAACTTCCCGATTCACCATGATCAGAATTGACGGGCTAAGCAACCGGAACCACACAAGGACTTGAAGAAGAGGTAGCTTTCAAAGATAGCCCATAATTTGCAAGCAGAATAGGCAATGGTGGAGCAAGGCAACTATATTTCGATGCCCAATCAGACCACACAAAGTACAGTAGTCTGCCAATCTTTCATTTTTAAAAGAAATCCAGAATGGATCCTTCCCTTGACGAGGGAGAAAAAAACCAGGCATAAGAGGCCTCTTAGTATTTAGGTCGACTCTAAGACGAAGATGTTGCCTACATATGAGGCCAGTTGTCGCATAATTTTCAACTGCCAATAGGGTACCAAGAGCTTTTCCTATACGAATTACATTTTTAGTAGTCATGTTCTGCATAGGTAGACCATGAACTTGAACCCAAAAAGAACATTGGAAAAGCTCCACTTCATCCAAGGCTAAATTCAAAAACCAGGGTTGCAGAAGGAGAAGTGAGCCCCTAATATTCCAAGGGCCTTGTTGCAAGATACGATCCACATGACTTTGCAATGGAACATCAAATAAGAACTTATTTGGAGCTAAGACCTCCACAGAAAAAGGTGAAGCAAAACTCCAAGCTGATGCCATAGTAACTTTCATAAGCTTACCAATAAGGGCAAAGGCTTCTTGATGAGGCGAAGCCTCCTCCAAAATGTCGAGTTGCTCTGGGAAATCCCAGCCAAGAGCTTCAGTTTCATCTATGAGGGCTTGGAGATCCATAGGTGGAGATGGAGGATCTGTGATAGCAGGCGGAGAGGAAGGTTTTGGATCCATGATCGGCTATAGTGATGGATGAAATAAAGAGGTAGATGAGAAAATGAAGCAAAGAGACGTGGTAAAGAAGATACAATCCAAAGAGGAGAGATGAGAGAGCTCTTGGGAAACGAGAGAGAGCTCTTGGAAAACGAGCGAGCCTTACCACTGTTTTTTTATATCATTTTCTTTTATTGGTTTACTGCTATTAAAACACAAGCATCCTATTTTTATTGGTAGTTAGAGACCAACCCGTGCAGGTTAGAAGAGGAGTCCTAGTAATGTTAGGATTTGTTGTCTTCCTCTATAAGAGAGCACCGAACACCAACATAGGGGAAGGACAGACGGAGCAAAGAAGTTTGAGGTTTTCAGTTTCAATCCTTAAAAGAAGAGCTGAATGCACGGATGGGAATTAGAGGAAGAGCTGTTCAGATTTTTGGAGAGAAGCAGCACCATACAGCTCTTGTTGCAATTTTGAATTTTCTAGGGAGCCAATCGACAGTGTCCTTTGTTTTTTTATTTCTTCCTTAATTTATCTTATTTTGTTAATGTTTAGTACTTTGATTATGGAATTTATTTTCATAATTATGAGTGGCTAGGGGTAAAGCCTAGTATTTTTTATTATGTGTTCTTGAGACTATTTTATTGTTCTTCATAGATTAATCATTAAATTTTAGGGATGATTTTAATTTGAGAATAGTTTCATGTCACAAGTTTATTTTGCTTCATTATAATTTTTGTTTATATCAAATGCTTACTTTGTTTGATTTGTTATAATTGAAAAATATATTGAATGCTTAATTTATTGTAACATTGTTATAAAAATCAAATTCTTACCAACCCATATTTAATTTATATTCATTTTTATTAGTGCCTAATTGTTTTATCTTCCGATTAGGAAAATTGATTCTATACTTAGTTGTATTAAAAATATGTCTCAAGAATACGTAATAGAATGCTAGGTGGATCCCTAAAGCCTTAGTGTTTCCCATCAATTTTCTCAAACTCTTTTTTAATTAATTTATTTTAGTTGTTTTAAGTTTATTTTATAATTAATCATCTCCATTGCTCCACTTTATTAGTAGAAAACAATTCAATTTATTTTTCTGCACCATAATAAGATTTTTACTTAGTGTCTACTATTCCATGTGGATCGACCTCATGCTTACCGAGATTTTATTACTTATGATAGCCTACACTTGGATTTGCACTCTTTTTGGCTTAACATTTGGAAATTGGGAAGTGTCTAGTTGATAACTATCAGGTCTAGTGCTCTTGCGCTTGAGCAATACATTTTCTTCTTCAAGCGGAGCCAACCCAGTGGCTATAGACAATGTGGTAGGTCTAAACATGTTAATTATGATTCTGATGTCTTTTCTCAGTTCAATGATAAAGCTACTAATCTTGAAATTTTTTGTTAACCCTTGAATCTTGTAGGATAAAATCTCAAATTGGCTATAGTATTCTTCAGCACTCCCTATCTAACTTAACTTAATGAAAGCAAAAATTGGGTCTTCAAAGGCTAATGGACCAAACATCCTAACTGAATTTCTCCCATGTGGATATAAATCCATATTCCACGAGTGTCCTTCCTTCCATATGGAAGAAAGCTATGACCAAATATTATGTGATGTGGTGTTTGGTAGTATTGAAAGAACTGTTCGACTCTTAGTAAAAACCTTAATGATTCTCCTCCATCAAACCTAGAAAAATCCAACCTGATAATTCGAGCTTGGGTGTCTCTGTCAATAAGAGGAGAATCAGATCTTTGTACTATGTGATTAGATGAACTTCTTTCTTCGTTACTTCTGTGTGATAGTGTCTCATAATCGTAGCAGCTTCCTTTTTATTTTCTTAAATTTAGGGAATACAACTATTTTTTGTTTCTCTATCTAAATACACTCTACAATAGTTTCATTTATCTTTTCCTATACCAATAAAATATTATTTCTTTACAAAATACAAGTTCCCTTCTTACACTCACATTTTTTTTATAAAATTTCAACACAGTCCTCAAAGAGGAGAGATAAAAATTTTACGTTAAAATAATGGATAGGGAAGCTATAGAAAAGCTAAAGTGCTTCCCAATGCATTGGGTAGCACTGTAGCATATCCAATGTTTAAGGAAGCAATAGGGAAGCTGTTGCATGTAATTTTTATTATTATTATTATTAAGATTTTGCATATATTTAGGGAAGGGAATATGTTATATGGAAAGTTGTTGTAAGTGTTCTAAGTTGCTAACTTGTTGAACAAGTTTGGCTATCACCTTTTGCTGGCTCTTAAGTTTCTTGATAAGCAGTTTGATTAGCTATAAGTTGAGCCACTTAAAACAATTGGTTCATCTGAGTATGCTCCTTCATCGAGGAACAATAACTCTAATACCGAATGTTAGGAGCATAAAGATTTGGCTAAGATAATTAATAAGAATTAAACACGAATCACCGAACTAAGGCACTTCGAGGGTACCTCAAAGTCCGGTACAAACATTCACAAACTTCTCAATGATAATTACAAAATAGCAACCCAACCACATAAAAGCATCTTTATGAGAACTTTCATATGGCTCATAGTAGCTATATTTAGCTATTATGAACCACTTTATTCTTCAAGCATATGTTTCAAAATGAAGCATTTCCATCCATTTTGCTACAGATATGAAAGTTCATTGTAGAACCTTTTAGTATTTTTTTTATTATTATTTTCTCTCCCATTTCTCCCTTCTCTCTCTCCATCTCCTTCAAATTTCACAATAAAAAAATACATTGAAAAATGATATAAATAAAGTAGAAGGTGAAATAGATAATCTATTGAAATTTGTATTGAAAAACTAGTAACTAAAATAGAATATATATATATAGAGAGAGAGAGAGAGAGAGAGAGAGAGAGAGAGCTAAAATAACTATTACTACTATAGATGCTCTAAGTAGACAAATTAACAACTTAGTCTAACCATGGAAATAATCCCCCCATATAACCATTCCCTTTGACTTGTAATTTGCTCAGAAAATAAAACAAGAATAACAATTGAGTCTAACCCAAGCCCATTGAACTGACCCAAGCCCACTATTAATGTAATGTCATATTAACCGTTCAAAACTGATCCACGACTGAGCCCACTGGCCCCACCACATATACTGGTCAAGCCCACAACTAACCCATAAGCGATGAGAGAAAAAAAAAAAAAAAAAAAAAAAAAAACACATAAGGAAACATTAAGAGGACACAAGTGGGACACGTCACACTAAAGACACGTGTAACTGGCGTAGACACGTAACTTTCGCCAATCAGCTCCCATGAAAACAGAGCAAAGAACGAATTCAGAGAAAGGGAAATGAGAAATTCGAAAATATTTAAACTTAAAGAAATAACAAAACCATCACTTCATCAAGGCGGGGAAGGAAGCGAAAATGACGGAAAATTATGATTTCAGATCTAATTTGGCGCCAAAAAAACTAATAATTGAAATAAGATAATTTGATTCGCAGGGATGAGACAGATCAGAGAGCTGTTGGTTGGTTTCTTCTTCTTCTTTTTTCTGTGTCTTTTTGTGCATTTTCTTTTCTTCGTCTTTTTCTCCTTTTGTTTGCTTTTTTCTGTGTCAATTTTTTTATTCTTTGAAACTTTCTAATAACAAAATTAACTGAATAAAAACAGAAGGATATGATTGATCAAACTTGACTAAACATAAAGAGCTGCGCTTGTTGATAAAATTTGAGAACATCTAAAAACTAATTGAAAAATAACCAAAAAAAAAAAAAAAAAAGAAGAAGAAGATAATTATACGATATTTATAATGTGTGACGTGTTCAAAATCCTAGTCAAATTAGAGGACCAGCAATGGGAATAATAGCGAAGAAGACATTGGAATGCCCTCACCTTCCTCAATGGCTCCCCTTCCTCTAACATAAAAAGGAAATGCAACCTGGAAGAGGCCCACAGCCAACTGACCAGAATACCCATTGACGGAATTAAACAGCTTCTTTATGGGCGGGGCGGATTTGTCATTTCCCGTTCACTTCCTTGGCTTGAAAGCCAAGAGTTTGTTGATGGTTACGTGACTGGCATGCAAAGCTATAGGTGCTCTTTGGTGAAGTCTTCGCTCAAACAATCAGACTCACTTTCTGTACGTCTTGAAGCTACAGTTGTTGATCCTCAAAATTCAGAAAAACTCTTCCTTCCCTCGCAGGACCTCTTTCATTTTTCTCTTGCCTTTTTATGCTGCCTCTCTCAGGTACTTATATATAGTTTATCCATTTTTTCATGAGAAAAAGGGGAACTATTTGTATAACAAATGTCCATTTTCTTGGTTGCTTCCTTATCTGTCAATGAAGCTGCTGGCCGGCCTTATGTTGTTTCATGTATCATACCCTCTTCTTTTCCTTTTATTTTATTTTTTTTGTCAGTATTCGTTGTTTGAGATTTTTGTAACCTTTATTTGCCAGATTTTCTAGCCTTAATTTATTATAGAGTGCAAACAGTTTTTGAATTTATTTTTTTACTTGAATGAAACCCTTTAAATACTAGGAAGCTATAAATGGGAAAATGTGTTGACTCAATTTTCCTAGGAAAAACCTGAGGGGTTTGTTCAAATGGAAAACGCCTTGGATTTAGTGACATTTCCATCAAGTTTATGATTCAAATATCTTTTAGTGCAAACAATTCATTAGACTACACATGTGGTGAAGCCAAGTCTTACTTGATCTTTGTAGGAGTGCCATAGGCTGAACTGCCCTCTGATTTAGGGTTATAGAAGCCCTTCCAAAATTTTCAAATCCTGGTTCCGTCCTTGGAAAGGGCCTTGCACAAATTGAAAATTTGCCCTTAGGAGCGAGTACATTAAGTGACTTTGCTTTGGAGTTCCGTCTAAAGAAAAAAGTTTCTTAAGAAAACCTTTGGCTGTCTTAGTATTTATTTGTTATGTACAAGGTAAATTTCCTGGAATAAACAGAAAACTGTACGTGATTAGTTAATGCCATGAAGTTCAATGAATGAATCAGGAGGTTAAGAAAAGAATGGCATCGCTTACTCCAGGAGTTCTTCTAAAGCTTCTTCAGAGCATAAATTCCAATGTAAAGGTTAGAGGAGAATATAGATCCGTTCTACTACAAGTGATCAGCATTGTGCCTGCCTTAACGGGTTCTGACTTGTGGTCTAACCAAGGCTTCTTCATAAAAGTCTCCGACTCCTCTCACTCAACCTATGTCTCGCTATCAAAGGAAGACAATGAGCTCATCATGAACAACAAGCTACAACTTGGCCAGTTTTTCTATGTTGATAGGGTGGAGGCCGGAACGCCGGTTCCTATTCTTGTCGGGGTGAGACCGGTCCCGGGACGCCACCCTTTTGTCGGGAATCCAAAGGATTTGATGCAAATGTTGGAGCCATCAGAGGGTCCTGTACTCCAATCTGATCATCGTAATGAAGGAATTAATACAAATGGTGCAAAACTGAAGGAGTGTTTGGAGGTGGAGGAAAGCCCGAGACAGAAAATTGTTATCAAAGAGGAAAAGGCAAATGTTGCATCTAGGTACATGCAGAGTAATTCTAAAGCAAGTGGAGGGGAAGCCATTAATGGAGGTGGGAAGAGTAACGAGAATGAGAATGTTGGGGGCAGTAAGAAGGTTGGAGCAGTGAAAGGAAAGCAACCAGAGCTGAAAGGACAGGTATATATGATTCTCGCTTAACATATACTCCAATCTTAAAGGCACAAACAAACAGTTCTGTGACTTGTTTTACTTACCCTCAACCTTGGGAAAACTTTAAAATTGGAAAAACTTACTTTCCCCCGAACTGTGAAGGTTTTACAATCATAATTTCAAATTATTAAAATTTGTAATATTGGGTTTTCAAGTTTTAGTCCCTTTTAATTTTACCCCTTTATTTTCTGTTAAATCCTAACAGAGAAAGCCAAAATGTCCCAAATACACCATTGTTTAAATTTTTATAAAAAAATTTAAACATTTGATGAATCACGGCTAGGCTGTTTATTTTAATTTTTTTTTTAAAAAAATTATTATTAAGGGCAAATTTGAATTTTTATAAATTATATACAGGTATAAGAGACATTTCACATTTTAGTCATTTGATTTAATGCAAAATGCTAATAGTAATGGTGAAATTAAAAGAAGTTGAAACATGGGATTTTGATATTACAAATTTGATCATTCAAAATTATGATTGCAAAACCTTTAACAGTTTGAGGGTAAGTAAAGTTTTTCTAGTGTGAGGGTAAGTAAACCAAGAAGAATGTTTTACAGGAAATTGTCAGGCAACAATTTTTTGTGCAGCAAATGCAAATGTTAGTGCTAATTATTTAGGATCTAATGTCCCCTATGATGTGAGGATGCATTTCGAGAGCATGTTTCATTAAGTAGGAACAATCAAATGAATGGTGACACTTGAGTGTTGCACTATGTTTTCATTTATATTGTGTCCTGTGTAGCCTTGATTAGAGCAAAATTTGCGTTCAACTCATTCTAATTAAGTTGGATGTTAATCAAATGCATCTTTTATGTGCACAAGAAATCCATGAGCTTCTTTTGAGTGGTTACAGAAAATTGATTAGGGGAATCTGAAGATAGTTTCAATTATTTGAGGATTCAAGGAGAGAAAAGTAGACCTATAGAGTGACAGGAAGATTAATACTCAGATAGTGTTTCAACGAGACTATAATATATATAGCATGTTGTTTATAGATTTGAGCTCAATTATGCTATATTAATTACTCATACTTGTAATCTTTTAGTGTTTTTTTTTTTTTTTTTTTTTTTTTTTGTAATGTGGGACTCAATATTTTTACACTCACATGTGTGTATACTCAAGACAGAGTAAATCTGGAAGAAGTGATTCTTTAAGAAGAAGAAGCATTTTCCTTTTCACTAAGCTGGATACACGTTTTAGGAGAACGCTAAAATCATTAACATCCGGCTAAGCAAATTTCTTCTCCATTTTAGTTAAATAATCACTCTTTTCTTTCTTTATATTTTGAGTACCCACTTTTACACTGGCATTACAGACACGCTCAATGACTCCTTCCCGAAATCGATCTGATGCACTTTCATCGAAGCCAGAGTTTTCTGCATCTGACAACAAGGAGACTGCAGTGCCTTCTAAGAGTACTCCTGCAAAACGCACTTCAAGTAAACAGGAAAATATGAACTTGAATTGTTTGTCAAGCAATAAAGATAAAAACCAGTCGAATGAGACAGCTTCATGGGCATCTCTGCCTGCTAATCTTTTGAAGCCAGGGAAGGTACCTTACCTTGTTTCCTCCACTTTTTTGTGTTGCAATTTTATATTTCAGAATTAGTTATACCGTCAATCTTTTGCATAAAATATTGCAGAATTTCTATCCTGCTTGTTTCTTCCTTCTTATCAAAGAGGCTTCTCTTGTTTGTTTTTTGGACAGAGTAGATGGCCTATTAATCAAATTAGAATTGATACAAGGAAAAAAAAAAAGGGGGAAAACTTTAGAAAACCTTATGAACTTTCACGTATTTTAAAATGACTCATTTTAAGTTTAAAAACTCTCAATTTAGGTTATTGAACTTTTAATTTCTTTTAATTTTTTCTCTCCATTAAGATTTTTTATTAAATCCTAACGGAGAGTTGCCAAAATTTCCAAAATATACCATTCATTATTTTAGGAAAAAAAGAAAAAAAAATTACAAGGATTTAGGTATTGGTCATGATTTAACGGAATTTGCGAAATACCCGAGCCTAAATCCTTGAAAATTTTTTATAATTTTTTTTTTTTTAAAAAAAAAAAGGGATATTTTATAAATTTCGACAAGATTTAACGGAAAATCCTAATAGTTGAGGAAAATTTTTTAAAAAAAAAATTGAAAATTCAATTGCTTAAATTGAGAGTTTTTAAACTTTAAAATTCTCATTTAAAACGTGTGGAAGTTCAGGAAGGCTTTTTGGAGTTTCAAAAAAAAAAAAACCTTAAACAGAAAAATGTCACAAATTATTGCGTCAAATTTACCATATATCACTAAATAATTCTTCTTTCTTGTCCTTTATTATATTTTTGTAAGGGAATGCTTAGAAGGAGAAATTTAGCCTCTTTAGTTGCAGTAGAAGCTCAGAAGCAGGCAGCCACAGCTGCAACTCTGGTCAAGTGCCTCGGGTAAGTTTATTTCATGATTCAAACATGTCATTTCAAAACATATTTTGGCCACCAGAAAGGAAAACCAATTTTTTTTTTTTTCTCAGTATGTTTTCTGATCTTTGCTCCTATGCCTCACCGGAGAACCCCCACCTATATCTCACCAAGTTCTTCACACTCTACCAGCTCATTGAACAACCAAATATAGCAACAACATTAAAGGACAAATCACTTCGGCTGTCGAATTACCTCTCTGTTCCAGACACAGACAAAAGCAGCAAAAGGGCTGGTCCAATTCATGGTAAAAGTATGTTAAAGTCTCCAAAGCCCCCAATTGAGTTAACTGTGCCTGAGAAATTAGAATGGGCTAAAGGGGATGCTGGCAAAGAGATCAAAGAACTGAGAGATGTTCTCTTAAATGAAACAAGATCCTGGTTTTTGACGTTCTTGGAGGGAGCATTGGCTGTTGGGTTTCGTGTGGAGAAGAAAAGTAAGGACAGTGCAGGACGGCGAATGGGGCCAGACAGCCATATTGCTGTGACATTGTCGCAGCTTAAGCATGCAAATGAGTGGTTGGATAAACTGAGAAGCAAATTGAGCTCAGAGAATGATGGCTCAGTGGAAGTTGTGGAGCGGTTGAAGCAGAAAGTTTATGCTTGTTTACTTGTTCACGTAGAGTCTGCTGCATCAGCACTGGAGAATCGATCTGATCGTGGTTGATTCAGCTTAAAAGGATGCTTTTATGAATAACTCATGGTTAAGATGATATGGATTGTTAACTATCTATCATTTGAGCCAAACAATGTTATTGAAGTTTTGGCCAAATATGTTTATATTGCAAACTATTTGAGCCTAGTTGTCTATATGAATAATAAGGCCATTGAAGGTCAAACTACTATAATGGTGTAGTTGTGTATTCTTTACTTAGTTGATCCTTTAGCTCGGTTGAAATTTTTTGGGAATATAAAATAAGAGAATTATAGTGGAAGCAAAAAAGAGAAAAGAAATAGAGAATTTTAGGGTGGTTTGGTGTCTAATACCTACGTTTACCATTAAGAATTATCTTTTTTTAAAAAAAACTGCACAGTTCTGATGGGATCCGATGCATTAGTACTTATATGATCGCACCCTACCACTAAGAATTGTCTAAGGACTATATTGCGCTCTCATTAACTTGATATTGTTTACAATATAAAGATCTTTATTTATAGAAAACCTCCTATAGTAGGTGGGAGAATACAAGTATGGTACAATCAAACCTATATGGTGAATATTCTAATATCAAGCTAATATGAAAAACATGTATTCTTAAGATATTCTAACAAGCTCCATGTAAACAATAAATAGAATGACATGTCAAGAACATGTAGCACTTATAATATAAATGTATAAAGGTAATTACTATTGGGATCTTGTGTATTACAGCACACATGTCACCAACCCAGTCAAAGGCAGTTACCACAAATCAAGAGCTCAATCCCACGAATCAAGTCATCAACCCAGTCAAAGAGAGTTAACGCAAATCAAGATTTCAATCCCAAGAATCATGGGAAATCATCTAACAGCAACTTAGATAAGATAGAAGTATATTTCAAATGTATGAAACTGATCTATAAATACAAGCAGCACACACGTTCAATAGTGTGGAAGCCAAAATAGTCTTTGTGTTATTATTTGTCTGTTTATGGTATCAGAGCCTACCACAAGGACGAATGAGCCTGCACTACTTACCCCGTAATAAGAACCAGAAAAAATACTGGCTTGCACGTGAGGGAGAGTGTTGAGGAATAGTCCCACATCGCCTGTGGACAAGATCTTGAGCATCTTTATAAGAGTGGACAATCCTCTCCTATCAAGCCAGTTTTATGGGATGAGTTAAGCCCACGAATTTCTTCATGGTATCAGAGCAACGGGGGCTATCCTCCTCCAAGGCAGGAGTAGAAACGGACTTTATCCCCTGATCCGATCAGCAACGAGTCACTTCTCACCTTCTACCCATATTGGTGAAACAACTTCAGTGGATCAGTGGCACAACAGGCTTGGGCACCCATCCTTCCGGATAGTCAACCAGATTACCTCACGTTTCAAGTTTCGCCCTTCTTCGCACAAAAATTCGACTTCAATTTGTAATGCTTGTCAGTTAGGCAAGAGCCACTGTCAACCATTCCCACCATCTCCTTTTGTTTCTAATTTTCCCATTGCATTAATGTTTTGTGATGTTTGGGGTCCTTCCCCCACATTATCAAACAATAACAACCGCTATTATGTGTCATTTGTGGATGACTACAGCAAATTTATTTGGGTCTTTCCAATTCAATCAAAAGCAGATGTCTTCTCCATTTTTGTCAAATTTCATGCTCATTTTGAATGACTATTTTCCTGCAAATTAAAAGCAGTTCAAACTGATGGGGGAGGAGAATTTCGAGCCTTGGCACCTTATTTGTCAACCCATGGAATATTGCATCGTCTGGCTTGCCCATATACTCACCAACAGCAGGGAACGGTCGAGCGCCGCCATCGACAAATTGTGGAAACTGGGCTTACACTCCTAGCTACCTCCTCTGCTCCGCAAATTTACTGGGATGAAGCCTTCTTGACTGCTGCCTTTCTCATCAACAGATTACCTACACCGGTACTTAACAATGTCTCTCCATTTGAGAAGTTGTTTCACAGAGAACCGAATTACAATTTCCTTCGAATTTTTGGATGTGCATGCTGGCCACATCTCCGCCCATACAATAAACACAAGATGGATTTTAGATCCAAGCTATGTGTTTTCCTTGGATACAGTCTTCAGCACCATGGGTATAAATGTCTCCATATACCAACTGGCCGACTTTATGTTGCACGAAACGTCATCTTCGATGAACTTCAGTTTCCTTTTGCTTCTACATCTGACTCCTTTAAAATGCAGGTACCCATGGCTCAATCAGTAGACCTCCCACAGAACATCCGGGTCTTATCTACAATTGCAAACCCAGACAGTTCTCCTGCAAGTTGTGAGCCACCAACGACTACATTTCCAGAAGTCAGCCATGAGCCTTCAATTAATCCCAATATTGAGCATACTTCATCCACTACGTGTCCAAATGTGAGCCTTGAAGTTGCACCTACCACCAGCTCACGCTCCCTGCCCAATGCCTCAAATACTCATGCCATGTTGACTCGGTCAAAGAATAACATCACCAAGCCCACTAAGCATTTTGATGACTTCCTTATGCGTGGCCCAACACAAGCTTTGGTTGCTGAAATCAGTTCTGCTGACAAAGAACCAACTTGCTTCTCTCAAGCTACAAAATTTGGTAAGTGGTGCACTGCTATGAATCTCGAATGTACTGCACTCATGCACAACGGCACTTGGTCACTTGTCCCACCAAATCCAAGTATGAATTTAGTGGGTTGCAAATGGGTATTCAAACTTAAGCGTAAGTCTGATGGTTCCATTGATCAGCACAAAGCACGCTTAGTGGCTAAAGGGTTTCATCAACAACCAGGGATTGATTATGGCAAAACTTATAGTCCCGTGGTTAAACCAACAACGATCCGGATGGTGCTCTCTCTTGCAGTGTCGAGTAATTGGCACATCCGACAATTGGATGTCCAAAACGCCTTTTTGCATGGAGATTTAGAAGATGTCTACATGACTCAACCTCCAGGATTTGTCCACCCCGTCTATCCACATCATGTTTGTCATCTACGAAAAGCTCTTTATGGCTTGAAGCAAGCCCCCCGAGCGTGGTTTTCTCGCTTGAGCTCAACACTAAGTGAATTGGGGTATGTTCAATCTCGCTCCGACACATCTCTCTTTATTTTTAAATCAGGTATAGATTTAATATTCATCCTGATATATGTGGATGATATTTTGGTAACTAGACCAAATAGCAATCTCATATCTCAACTCATTGAGAAACTTCAGTCAGACTTTGCTCTCAAAGACCTTGGCCCATTGAGTTTTTTCTTAGGCATCGAGGCAGTTCCAGTTCCGGATGGATTACTTCTATCCCAGCAAAGGTATATAAATGATCTTCTTCAAAAGACAAACATGGATAAAGCTAAACCTGTCTCGTCTCCCATGTCAACCACAGCACAACTGTCTCAGTTTATTGGAGATTCATTTTCAGATCCACATCTCTACTGCAGTGTCGTTGGCTCGCTACAGTACTTGTCTCTTACAAGACTTGATGTTTCATTTGCCGTAAACAAAGTTTGTCAATTTATGCACAAACCGACCGTTCATCACTGGAGTGCAGTCAAACGCATACTTCGTTATCTCCAACAAACGGCCTCACTTGGACTCTTGATTCGCAAAAAATCTTCTTCTACTTTGCAGGCATTCTCAGACTTAGATTGGGCCGGATGCCCTGATGACAGGCGCTCCACAGGTGGGCTTTGTGTGTTCCTTGGATCTAATTTAATATCTTGGAACTCCCGCAAACAAGCAACTGTCTCTCGTTCCTCCATTGAGGCCAAGTACCGTGCCGTTGCAAATGTAGCCACCAAGCTAATCTGGCTACAATCACTCCTTCGAGAACTTCATGTTTTTCTCCCTCATCCTCCCACTTTATGGTGTGACAATGTGGGAGCCACGTACCTCACGGCTAATCCAATATATCATGCGAGGACTAAAAATATCGAAATTGATGTACATTTCGTTCAGGAGAAAGTTGCAAATGGCGCATTGGTTGTCAAGTTTATCTCAAGTAAAGATCAACTAGAAGATTTGTTTACAAAAGCCTTGCCAACAGCACGGTTTCTTCAACTAAGAAGCAATCTTAACGTCGCTCTACTCCCGCTAAGATTGAGGGGGCATATTACAGCACACATGTCACCAACCCAGTCAAAGGCAGTTACCACAAATCAAGAGCTCAATCCCACGAATCAAGTCATCAACCTAGTCAAAGAGAGTTAACGCAGATCAAGATCTCAATCCCAAGAATCATGGGAAATCATCTAACAGCAACTTAGATAAGATAGAAGTATATTTCAAATGTATGAAACTGATCTATAAATACAAGCAGCACACACGTTCAATAGTGTGGAAGCCAAAATAGTCTTTGTGTTATTATTTGTCTGTTTATTGTGCATCACATCTGCAGCGGAATAATCCTAGGACATAACTTCAAGAGAACAAGGCTAGATCATGCATTAAAAAAAAAAAATGCACAAGAAGAGTGCACCTACATGGTAACTTGGCCACTCCTTAGCTTTTATGGCTATTTGATTTTTCTTCACTTCTCCCTGTGCTAGCGAATCACGGTTGCTATGGGGCCTTATGGAACCTTCAAGTCTTTTTCTCAATGACTAAAGATGACTAAGAGAGTGGGCTCTCAAAACTTTTTCTTAATTCTTGAGAAAACTAGAATTCTATTGTGTAGCATGAGTGCATAGACTCTTGAGAACTGTAGCTCCCAATTTTCTAAATTGTACTGTGTTATGCTTATGCCTCTCCTGGGACCTGCTATTTTCTAGGCTTATGTGCCTTAGAGGGGTAGGAGAACGTACTCTTCTCCTAGTCCATGTAGGACACGGCCAAGGGGGGAATTAATCCCCTTGGCACGACTAGGGGAAGAAATGCCTAGGGCTAGTCTTTTAATTCTAACCCATGTCTTCTTGGAAAATGCATGGCTAGGGTTTTATCTCTGGTGCAAATTTCCTTCAAAACCAACCACATGGGAATCCAATTCCCAGCCCATGTTTCATAAATAAAACAAGCCCAAAATAAATAATAGAAGCCCTCCAATTCCCAGCTTGATCAGAGGGACTTAAAATAAAAAAAGATATAACTAGCTCCAATAAGCCTATGACACATGTCATGACTTGTCACAAGTTAGTATTAATTACAATTGATTCCACTAAACAATTGTAACTGCATTTTAGTTTATATTTTTTATTTAATCATTTAATCCCTAGCTAAGACAATACTTATTTATTACATATTACCCTTGCATGAAGCATTCTGTAGTCGAATTAAAGTTGATAAGTTTGTCATTTTAATTCACTACCTTTTATCCTTAAGTACTTAATTTAATAACTTGATTATTGTTTGTACCTTGTGAAATCTCATTTCATCATGTACATAAAAGTTTTAGTAACTATTATCAAAACACTAAGGTCCGAGATTCTGGATAATCGTTCTCATTAAATCTATCTCAAGAGGATATTCCTGATCTCTTTGATTCACACAGGATCTCTTGAATATGGTGTTCTCACAATGCTACATATAATCACCTAGCGCACCGAGATTTTGACTGTATTAAAGGTCTTACTCTTAAATGCATCAAAGTGATCTACACTTTATATCTGAGTTCACGACCTTAACAGGATTTAGACTAACTGTTATAAGTAGTTGTGAGTATCCATCATTATGTTTGATAGTGTTTATAAAAGAATGACTCATATGACTCATTCAATGCATTGTATTCGCACCAACACATTATACCGAAGTCTCAACTTCACATGATCAAAATATACCATCATAGTTGATGTGTTATAGTCTTTTCTAATGAAATGCCTAGTTTCACTAATGACTACAAACAATAATTTATAAGCTACAAAAATTTATGACGTATATATTTACTCACACCAAAGTCATTTAATGTAACTTAAGGACTTTACATGTACATGATAGAATAATATGCAATCAATAGTTTTCATGTAAACAGTTATATATGCCCGATGCGCATTAATAAATCAATGAATAAACAACTTTATTCAATTACAACTAAAATATCATGCAAAACAATTGGAGTTTAGGGCACACATCCTAACAATTTCAAATAGAAGTTACAAGATAAAGCAGCAGGAGACTTACCTTTATCATTATACAGCCTGCTCGATGTATCCAACCTTGTGCTTGCAAGAAAGAGGGTCCAAGCTGGAGAGCTAGAGCACATGCAAAATGCTCAGATCTTCAATCTGATATGTCTAGCATGTGCCCTGCTTCTCCAGCATGGCTCACCTTCTCCCCCCATCTGCCTTCCTGGGAAATGAAGGATCAAAAACTTTGGGTAAGCAGATCATTTGTCTAGCCCTATAGAAAGCATGGTTGATAGATTCTGAATTACAAAGGACCATTATATGTAGTAAAATGTAGTTGAATGATTATAATAAATGGTCTCCAAGGCAGAATAGCTTACGTGGATCACACCTATGAGATGGCCAATACAAGCATAATTTTTTGGTGGGTGAGTGGTTGATCTTGTGACTGTCCTCCAAGCAAAACCAAAGGCATGTTGTACCAAATAAACTTTGGTTTAGTAACTGTTGAAGTTTGGCCGCCAAAAAGCACTGAAAATTTCATGGAAATATGAGGTCTACCAAACGCAGACATAAACTGGTACCCCCAGGCTATGGCAGACCACCCACCGTGGCCCCTGACCGAGTAGGAGATCTAAACAAACAATACTCTCACCATCCTTTATAAATATTAGGTACAATTGTCTTCCAAGAATATATGGTTTTCTTCGAAGGTAAAACTTTTCAAGTCTAAATTTTAGTATTTATTCGTATCTCAATCTATAATCACTATGACAAGCAGCAACTAATCAGCAGAACCTCTGACACTTTCATTTCACATCAAATTGGTGCAATCTTTTGAAGCAGAACCTAAAAAAGCTTCAAGAGTGAATACTAAAATTCAAAAATATTATATTGAGTACATCACTAACATTTCAGGCCATTGTAAAATAATGTCCGATTCATGCAAAGCAACTCTAAAGGGCATAGAGCTGTACATGGAATACATGTATGGCTAATTTGCTCTAGTAGTAGTCAGTCTATTTGGGCCAGTTGGGTCAAAATCAATTTTATTAGGAATGAGAATTTCTGGGAGGTGAGACCTCCTTCGGATTGTTCCTGGTCTTGGAGGAAGATCTTGAACTTGAGAGATACTATTCAGCATAAATTGTTGCTACAAGTTTCCCAGCGAGAATGTGAACGTCAAAGAATGACACAGATTATCTACATACTGTCATTACATATGAACTGTTTTTCAAGCACCTTCTCTGTCATTACATGAACTGTCATTACTTCCTGACCCTTCAAACTGAAAAAAACTAATGACCTTACAATCACTGAGACACTGCCAATTACAAATCAAGGTTTTCAATACTGTCTGAAAGTAAGATTCAACCGACCAGGAAGAAGATTTGTTTCTTCAAGAAGGAGCTTCGGGGCGGTGTTTGGGTGAATGGCAGTAACACCATGAAAAACATGCCTAGATTTCCCACCAAATATTATAACATCTCCTGATTCCAACTTACCCTCTTCTGCCTTGTCCTCATCTCTCTGATCCCCATATAAGAAGTCAGCTGAGTCACCAATGAAAAAGAGACCACAGGTAATTCTTTATGAAGACTTTCTTGGCTTTCGTCGCGATCCTGCATGGGAACAAAATCATTAGTGTCATAAAGAACTT
Source organism: Betula pendula (assembly GCA_900184695.1). Taxonomy (NCBI): domain Eukaryota; kingdom Viridiplantae; phylum Streptophyta; class Magnoliopsida; order Fagales; family Betulaceae; genus Betula; species Betula pendula. The sequence continues at coordinate 949,308 of FXXK01000046.1, read as the reverse complement.
CACAAAATGATATAATTCATTAAAAAAAAATCTAAATTTCCAATGAATGTAAACTGCAAAAAATCTGATAACTCGAATAATATGGGTAAGAAAGGTTTGTAACAAACCTGATGGAGACCCAGTCGGCCATTCACTGTGTAGAAATTTACAAGACAAATGTCTGGTGACATCGAGGGGAGTATATTTTCTACATTGCTTGCTTTAGAATTTTTCTTAATAATGGAATGGGAATCAATGATTGCATTTTTGACCAACTGGTAGAATTTCTCAGGTATATTGGGAGGTTTGGCACCATCAAATGGCCGCTCGTCTCCATATTTCCTTGACTCAGGGTCCCAATTCTTACCAAGACACATCATCCTCAACTGCAGTTTTCCTCCATCACGGTAACCAGGTTGGTAGAAACCTCCAGAACCCAGACCAAGGTGTTGGCATAATTTTACTATCATGACCTGATCACTTAAGGATATGTAACCCTTTAAATGAATCATCCCAGACCTCAAGATAATTTCATTTTGCCCTTCCATAGACTGTTTGATTGCATTCCGTCTTTGCCTATTTATTGCATGTAGAGGAGGTTTTAGGGTAATAGAAGTCCCGGTTTTGGGGCAGATATCGAAAGGGTCAAGCACTACAGAGTGTTCAGAAGGCTTTGAATTATTATGGCCAGTTGAACTATTTGGACCCTTGCTTGGGGCAGGCTCATCCTTTTTAGCAGATTGGGAGGGTAGCCGAGCCTCACTCTGCCGGCCGAAAATTATCAATTTCTCTGAGAATTCATGAAGTAATGTAATATCAGCTGAGTGTTTAGAATGCTTCGAATTATTATGGCCAGCTGAACTTTTCAGACACTTTCTTAGGGCAGGCTCATCCTTTCTAGGAGATTGGGAGGTCAGCTGAGTCTCACTCTGCCGGCCGGAAATTATCAATTTCTTTGGGAATTCATGAAGTAATGTAATATCAGCAGAGTGTTCAGAATGCTTCAAATTATTATG